>PVLD010010705.1:0-69176 GCA_004027595.1 Dinomys branickii | reverse complement strand
TTTTTTTTTTTTTTTTTGCGGTACTGGGGATCGAACTCAGGACCCTGCGCTTGCTAGGCAGGCGCTTATTCCACTGAGCTATATTCCCAGCGAGTAGTCTACTCTTATGTCTAGAATCTTTCTAAATTTTGTATGACCTCAAGATAACTTCATCTCAATCTTTCAAGACCTGTTTGGTTTTCTTTTCCCCTCACAGCTAGTATCTTTGATGCCTACATTCCTCCGGAGGGTGATGCTCGCCTGTCGTCTCTTTCAAAGGAAGGACTGAGGCAGAAAACCGAGAGACTGCAGAAGAACGTGACATCGCAATTGTCGTAGGTGTCTGAGACAACTAAGGGTTGCTTTTTTTGCTGTTGTTGGTCTTTTTCAGACAAGGGTCTCACTATGCAATTCAGGCTGGCCTTGAGTTCACTCTGTAGCCCAGGCTGGTCTCGAACTTGCAATGATCCTCCTGTCTCAGCCTTCCCAGTTCTGGGATTACAGGCATGCACCACCACACCTGGCTAAAATAGAAATTTCTTGTTGGTTTGTGCTGGAGACACCTTCTCGGTTGGGTAGAACTTGATGACTTGACAGGATTTTCTTTCCCCATCACAGTTTGTGTGTAATGGAGAAGAATGGGGCCTTCTGAGTCATCATCACAATCTTTATTGGTAATTTTGTCACATCAATCAGGGATTCACTTTGGAGGATATAGAACCTATTTTGTATTTCATTTTTCTTTCTTTTGAGACAGGGATTCTTTATGTGGTTCAGGCTGGTCTTGAGCTCACTCTATAGCCCAGGCCTTGAACTTGCACTCCTCAGTCCTCCTGACTCAGCCTCCCAAGTGCTGAGATTACAGGTGTGCGCCATCATACTTGGCCCTATAGAACCCTTTTGTGATTATATTTTTAAATTTTAAAATAATAAAAAGGAGCTGGCCATACTGGTGCACACCTGTGATTGCAGTACACAGGAGGCTGATGCAGGAGGATCACCATGAGTTCAAGGCCAGCCTGGGCTACATAGAGAGTTCAAGGTCAGCCTGGATTATATAGTGGACCCTGTCTCAGGAAAAAAAGATAGTGAAAGAGAGCATATTCATATGCAAAGTACATTAGAGTTAAAACCTCATAGAGTGAAATAGCTGGGCAAAGCGTGGTATGGTTGTGCACACCTGTAATCCCACCACTCCAGGAGGCTAAGGCAGGGGGATTACAAGTTTGAAGCCAGCTTGGGCAATTTGATCTTTGTTTTGATGAATTTTCTTGGGGGGTACTGGGAATCAAACTCAGGATCTTGCGCTTGCCAGGCAGGTGTGCTTGTGCCACTGAGCTATATCCCTGTCCCTAAATAATTTTTCTTGATTTTTTTTTTTTTCAGCTGGGGCTGTTTGGCAACACTATTTGAAAATAAAAAGGGGTAGTTTCTGAGAGGAAAGCACTTTAAAAATGTGAAAATAAAAAGGGCTGGTAATGCACCTTAGTGGAAAGGCCCTGGGTTTAGCTCCGAGTACTGCCAAAAAATTATAGGCAGTTGCATACTTCTGTAATCCTAGCAATGGGAAGGCTGAGGCAGGAGGATCACAATTTTGAACCTTTGCTGGGCAGCTCAGCAAGACACTGTTTCAAAAGGAGAGAGAGGAAAGGAAGGAGGACTAGCAAGCTGGTGGGCTGGGTATGCAGTGCAGTGCAGAGGCCTCTGTCTGTCTGCAATGCTGCCAGAGCAAACGAACAAAAACTAAAAAATTGAGAGTAAGAAAAGCCAAAAAGGGTCAGGAAGACAGATCTGGTCTGGAGTCCTAATTTGGGGCTTCATTAAAGAATAGGCACCTGACTTTTTTCCTTTCTTTCTTTCTTTTTTTTTTTTTGGTACTAGGAATTAAACTGGCAACCCCACGCTGGCCAGATCGGCACTGTGCTACTGAGCTGTCTCCATGGCTCTTTTTATTTTTTTTAATTTTTTTTTTTTTTGGCGGTACTGGGGATCAAACTCAGGACCCTGCGCTTGCTAGGCAGGCGCTTACTCCACTGAGCTATATCCGCAGCCCCTATTCTTTTAATTTTATTTTTTTTTGTTTGAGTCAGGGTCTTGCTATGTATGTAGTTCAGGGTGGCCTTGAAGTCACTGTGGAGCCTGAGCTGATCTCAAACTCCTGGTGATCCTCCTGCCTCAGCCTCCTGGTTGCTGGTATTACAGGTGTGTGCCATATGCCTGGCAGAACTTGTTTCTTTGTTGATAGAACAGAATCATTCAGTATTTGTCTCTCTTCCTCTGACTACATCTGAAGCCTAGGCTCTTTGGATTACATACAGATATACAGCACAAGTGTATTGACTCACCAGGCAGTCTTCACATAGCCAGGCTTTCCTTCTGTACATTGATATCTTACCACGTTACCCAGCCTGCTTGAAACTGGTGTTTTCCTGTTACCTGAGAGCAGAATCCAGGGTTCCGTGACCTGGTCCATGTTTTCAACTCCAGGAGCATCTTTTGCCCCTTACTCTGTTTTTTGTTTGTTTTGTCTTTTTGAGACAGGGTCTCCCTGTGCAGTTCAGGCTGGCCTTGAACTCACTTTGTAGCCCATGCTGGTCTGGAACTCCAGAGGATCCTTCTGCCTCAGCCTCCCGAGTGCTCAGGTTACAGGCGTGTGCCACCACGCCCGGCTTGTTTGTTTTTGTTTTTCCCCCTTACTCCGTTTTCTTCATCCTGAATTCTAGCATGCCCAAGCGGGGCACCAGTCCCACAGCCCTGTGCCTCACGTCTGTGCCTTCCCCAGAAATGCCTTTCCCTCTTCTTTACAAGGCAACAACCTGCTTCTGAAGGTCTGATTTCAGCATTGTGTCCGCACCTCGGACTGCCTGGCTCTTGTTAGGGTTGCCTTTGGTTTTTTTGTTTGTTTGTTTGTCTTTTTTAAACGGTCTCACTGTGCAGTTCAGGCCTTGAGCTCACTTTGTAGACCAGGCTGGTCTCAAGCTCACAATGATCCTCCTGCCTCAGCCTTCCAAGTGAGGGTTGCCTTTGTTATAGTGTTGCTACTTCTTATGACCTCGTGCTGCCAAGGTCCCCTTTGCTGGATCTCTTGGGTGTGAGCTCTCAGGGCGTGATTTAAGCAGAGCACACAGCTTTCTGTGGAGTTGCCATCAGGTAGGAAATAGTCCTGAAGTGCTGATTGCATACAACTCCCTTACAGAATTACAAGTGTACAGGGAAGGAGGCGACCCTGCTGGAAGCTGTGGGAAGGCTTCCCCAAGGACGGATGTTTCACGTTGGGCACCAAGCGTTAGCTGAGTGGAAGGGTGTGGAGAGTCCTGGTGGCCCAGGCAGAGAGAACAATGTGAAAAAGACTGAGGTGGGCAGAGTGAGGAAAGGTGTTGGATTTTGTCAGATGCTGCTTCTGTGTGTGTGGAGACAGGTGTGCTGCTCACCCTTTCATCTGTTGACATGGGATGTCCCAGTCGCTGATTTTCAGTTGTTAGGCCCACCGTGCATTCCTGGGAGAAATTCCACCACGGCATGGTGTCTCCATCCTTTTAATATACTGCATCAAGGCTTTGATTAAGTCAGGACCCTCTGTTGGCATTATCATAACTACAGAAGAGCTGTTGACAGCCAAGGCATTCTGTGCAGCATGGTTACTTTCCCTTTCCTGCATACAGCATTTTCACAAAGTTAAAGTATCTTTCAAGTTGCTTTTTTTTTTTTTTTGAGACAAGTTCTCTCTATGCAGTTGAGGCTGGCCTTGAGCTCATTTTGTAGCCCAGGCTGATCTCAGACTTGCAGCGATCCTCCTGCCTCAGCCTCACAAGTGCTGGGATTACAGACCTAGCCTCCTTTGTCTTGGAACCCATGTTTATGCCATTTCCTCAGGGTGTGTTCAGACTTTTAAGTGTCAGTCTTCAGTTTCAGCTTCAGCAAAAAGGAATTCCCCCTGGAGCCCACTGAACCTACTTGTGTCTGACTTGGTTGCTGTTTAGACCACTGTGCATCTTGGGATCTGCTTTTATTGTCAGCTTAATAGTCCTTGTCCTCTATTCTGTTGCAGTCCTGTTTTTTGAGTCCTGTGTCTTTTGTCCCTTCCTTCCCATCTATCCATCCTTCCTTTTTTGATGGTGTCTATGTATATTGTCCAGGCTGGCCTTGAACTCACGGTCCTCCTACCTGAGTTTCCCAGGTTCCTGGGTCAGAAGATCTGTAAGTGCTTGCCTTATGTAGTCCAGGCTGACCTTGAACTCTCAGTGATCCTCATGCCTTAGCCTCCTGAATGCTGGGATGACAGGTGTATGCCACCATGCCCAGCTATTTTTTATTTTTATGGACTGTATTTACTGTGAAAGGATACATAGTAAATAAATGAGGTCTTAAAAAATCCTTTGTGCCCTTACTTTATTTGTGATTTGCCTAGGTATAGAATTCTGGCCTACAGATAATTTTTCCTTGTGTAAAAGTTGGGTTTTTTTGGTGCTGGGAATCAAACTTAGGACCTTGCCCTTGCCACGCAGGCACTTATGCCACTGAGCTGTATCCCCAGCCCCCTCATGTAAAAGTATTGCTCTAGCCTGGTGTGGTGGCATATACTTCTAATCGTAGCACTTGGGAAGCTGAGGTAGGAAGATCACTGTGAAGTCCAGCCCAGCCTAGGCTGCACAGGGACACCCTGTCTCAAAAAAGAGTAACTCTCATGCTTAATTCCACAGGATCCGGAAGATAAGAGAATATGATGCTAATTTTAAGATAAAGGACTTCCCTGAAAAAGCTAAGGATATCTTCATTGAAGCTAATCTTTGTCTCAACAAGTAAGTAAGCTCTTTTCTTGTATGTCTTCCTTCTCCATAGCTATTGTTGTAAGCACGTATGTCTGTTTGCTGTGCATACAGATTTTTTTTCTTTTCCTTTTCCTTTTCCTTTTTGTCTTTTTTTTTTTGTCTTTTTGAGACAGGGTCTCACTATACAGTTCAGGCTGGCCCTGAGTTTACTTTGTAACCCTGGCTGGTCTTGAACTCACAGTGATACTCCTGCCTCAGCCTCCTGAGTGCTGGGATTACAGGCGTGCTCCACCATGGGCGGCATGAGATAGGTTCTTGATAAACTGTTCAGGCTGGCCTTAAACTCACACCAATCTCCTGGTTTAGCCTCCCAAGTGCTAGGATTATAGCTATGTGCCATTGTGCCTGGCTAAAAATATTTTTTTATTGTGAGATATTTCAAACATTAAAAAAGTAGGGTTCAGGTTCATAAATATTTCCATTTTTCAATTTTTGCTTCAAAATCCCAAGTTGGGGAGGAATAAATGTTAAAGCTCCATCCCCACCTTCCATGTTCTCCCTCCCTGGAGATGAGCGCGACCCTTTGTGTCATTCTCATGTGTATGTCATATTTTCCCAGATGAAGAGTATACTGTGTAGGTGGGCGTGGTGGCATGTGTGTGTGATCCCGCTGTCCTTTTTTTGTCTTTCTTTTGAGACAGGGTCTCCCTGTGCAGTTCAGGCTGGCATTGAGCTCACTTTGTAGCCTAGGCTGGTCTTGAACCTACAATGATCCTCCTGCCTCAGCCTCCCAAATGCTGAGATTACAGGTGTGCACCACCACGCCTGGCTATGATGTCAGCCCTCTGGAGACTGAGACAAGGAAGGTCACTGTGAGTTCAAGGCCAGCCCAGGCTACGTAGTGAGATGTGCCTCAAGAAGAAAATTAAGGTGCTTTCTTTGGGTAGAGAATCCAGGTTGATATTTATATTCTGTCAGCATTGTGGAGATGTCTTTTTTTGTGTGGTGGTGGTCTGGGGATTAAACCCAGGGCCTTCACACTGAGCTATATCCCCAGTCCTTTTTATTTATTTTATTCAAATATTAAAAAAAAATAATAATAATTATTGTTATTAGGGGTTTTTTTGTATGTATGTGGTGCTAGGGATCGAACCCAGGGCCCTGTGCATGCAAGGCAAGAGCTCCACCACTGAGCCCCAGCTGCAGCCCTCCTTTTTATTTTGTAATGTTGAGACAGGCTCCTGCCAAGTCACTAATCGCCTAGGCGAGGCTGAAGGGCGCCTGTGCCTCAGCCTCTTAGAATGTTGGTTAAAGGTGTGCGCCAGTATGCCTGATTGAGGGTTGCTTTTTTCTCTAGCTGTTTTTAGGACTTTTCCTTTCCCTTTAGTATTCAGCAGTTTCCTATGATGTACCTACCAGAGAGAGAGAGAGAGAGAGAGAGTGTGTGTGTGTGTGTGTGTGTGTTTTGGAGTTTGGAATGGTGGTGTTCACCTGTCATCCCAGCACTCAGGACACTGAGGCAGGAAGATTGCCGTGCGTGCAAGGCAGCTTGAACTATTTAGCATGACTGTCTCAAAAACAAAAATAAAAAAAGAGAAATCTTTGGATGCTTTTTTGTCATTTGGAAGATTCTCAGTCAGGATCTATCTTCAGATGTTGCTTCTGCACCACTTGTCTCCTTGCGTGATTCTGAGAGCGCATATGTTAGATCTTTCCCCTGGGCTAAGTATGTCTTAGGCTCTTTTTATTACAGTAACTCCCATCCTTGCAGCTTCAGTCTGTATAGTTTTTGGTCTGTCTTTGTGCCATTTTTTTCAGCTGGATCTAATGTGCTGTTAAACCTACCGATTAGGTTCTTCTTTTCTTTAAATTAAGTTCATTGGTACATTTTAGGTGTACGCAGTGCTCACATTCATCATATGAAGTTTGTTCCTGTAAATGCTACATCTGCATTCTTTTTTTCTTCCATCCCCCTACCCTCCCTTCAACCCTTCTTTGCTCCTCATTTATTTATTTATTTTTTGGTACTGAGATTAAGACTTGGACTTTGCTTGCCAGGCAGGTGCTGTCCCCTCCCTGTATACAAAAGCTTTGTTTCAATTTTCCTCTTTTTTTTCCCTTCCTTCCTTTTCCCCCTCCCCTCTCTAGTTCCCTTCCCATTTGAATATTTTCTTCCTATTTCACAATATCTATATATTTTGGTGTTTATTTACACTTTTGGTTTCACACACCAGGGAAAGTATGTAGTATTTGCACATGTCTGCTTTATTTTGCTTAAGAGTATGTTCTCAAGTCTAGGGCCACACCACCCTGAACGCGCCCAATCTTGTCTAATCTCAGAAGCTAAGCAGTTTCAGGCCTGGTTAGTACTTAGATGGAAGAGTATGTTCTCAAGGTGCATTCATTTACCTAGAAATGAGTAGTACTCCATTGTATGAAAGAACTACGTCTTCTTTATCCGGATATTCATCGGTTAATGGGCACTTGGGCTGTTTCCAAGATTTAGCTATTACAAACTGTGCTGCTATAAACATAGGTGTGTGTATTTTACCGTGCTGTGATGCTGTTAATTCTCCTGGGAAGATACTAAGAAGGGGAGTAGCTGGGTCACATGGGACCTCTAGTCCTAGTTTTGTGAGGAATCTCCACGTTGATTTCCACAGTAGTTGCACCAGTTTATACTTCTCCCAGCAGTGGAGGTTTCCTTTTTCCATCAACATTTTTTTTTTTTAGTACTGGGAATTGAACTCAGGACCTTTTTTTTTTTAGGTCTCTTTTTCTTGAGACAGGGTCTCACTATGCAGTTCAGGCTGGCCTTGAGCTCACCTTGTAGCCCAGGCTGGTCTCAAACTCACTACGATCCTCCTGCCTCTGCCTCCCGAGTACTGGGATTACAGGTGTGCGCCACCATGCCTGGCTATGAACTCAGGACCTTGCACTTGCCAGGCAGGTGCTGAGCTGCTGAGCTATATCAGAATTGGTTCTGTTCCCAAAATCAACATTTGTTATTGGTTGATTTCTTGATAACAGCCATTCATTCTGGGGTGAGATGGAATCTCAGCATTGTTTTAATTTGCATCTCTCAAATGACCAATGGTGTTGAACATTTTTTCTTATATTTATTTGCTGTTTGTACTTCTTCATCTTGTTGCGGCAAAAATCAAAAATCGGGTCCAACTCCACAGGGGATCCAAAAACTCATTCAGAACAAATGGAGTTTTTAATTAATTTTAATTTAGAACCAATTTGGACCAGTCATTGCCTCCCATTCCCGACCAGAGGATGTGGCACTTAACTGCCTTTGTTCTCACCTTATATACATTTTTGGTTTCCATGGTGATAGATTGGAATGTCTAGGCCTGGCCATAGTTGTTTACCTTGTATCACATCACCAGGTCAGGCTCTGGCCATAATGATATATATACTTTAACAATTCAGGCAAGGAGAAGAATTCCAGGACAAAGTCAGAACTGTAAAGTTAACTCTTTACAACCCCTCCATGATGTTTCTCAAGACACATTTTGAGGCTTGTCTATCTTAAAATGTTGTGCTAATAGTCGCCGCCCCTTACTATCTGAGAACTGTCTATTCATTCCAGATGTCAGTTTTTGAATTGGGTGTTTAAATTTGGTGGGTTTGATTTTTTTTTTTTTTTAATTTTTTATGTATTCTGGATATTAGTCCTTTGTCTGAAAGGACAACTGGCAAAATTTTTTAATGAGGTGAGATCCTAGTTGTTGATTCTTTGTGATACTTCTTTTATATTTTTGTTTTGTTTTTTTCTTTTTCAGACAGGGTCTTGCTATGCAGTTCAGACTGGCCATGAGCTCACTTTGTAGCCCAGGCTGTCTCGAACATGCAGCAGTTCTTCTGCCTCAGCCTCCCAAGTGCTGGGATTACAGGTGTGCACCACCACACCTGGCTTTTTTTTTTCTTCTTCCTGTGTAATTGGGGTTTTGTTTATAAAGTCTTTGCATACAACATTGTCTTCAAGAGTTATACCTATTCCATCCTTCCGCAGATTTAGTGTTTCTGTGTTTTGGGTGGTTTTTTTTGGAGACAGGTTCTTGCTGTGTAGCCCAGGCTGTTCTCAAACTCATAATGATCCTCCTGCTGCTGCCTTAGCCTTCCAAATACTGGGATTACAGGTGTGCAACACCCCACCTGGCTTGTTTCTGTTTTAATATTTAGATCTTTGATCCATTTCAATTTTAGGTTCATGGATGTTGAAAGATATGGGTCTGGTTTTAATCTTCAGCATATGGAAAGCCAGTTTTTCTGAAACCATTTATTAAAGAGGCTGTCTTTCTCCAAGTGAACATGTTAGATTCCTTTGTCAAAGATAAGTTGGCTGAGTATGCATGGAGCAGTCTGTGCATCTTCTAATCTGTTCCTCTGATCCTATGGTCTGTTTTTTGTGCCAGTACCAGGCTATTTTTATCACAGTAGCTTTGTAGTATAGTTTCAAGTCAGGGATTGAGATGCTTCCTGCTTTGCCTTTGTTACCCAGAACTGCTCTATCATTCAGGGTTTTACTAGATCAACAGATATAACAAGATATACAAACACATAAGAAATTACAGGATCGGCTTACAATGGTCTGCCCCAGAGTTGGATGAGGAAGTGTGCAGAGGGTGTCTGCATGCTTGTCTTGGTTACTTTTCTCTCATTGCTGAGACAAAATACCCAACACCCAAAATGAAGGAAGGAAAGGTTTATTTAGCTTACAGTTTGTAGAGGTTTCAGTCCATACTTGGCTGGCTCAGAAACAGAGTGGCACAAGGCAGAGGGCAACAGTTCATGGCAACAGAGCACAGCACAAACCACAAGCAAAAAGGGAGGGATGGCTGCAAGCAGCCTTTTCTCTTCCCTTGTATTGTAAACAGCCTATCCCCACCCAGGGGGCCTGTAGCACTTACAGAATCTCCATGCCTTCCTCTTCCACAGGCTCAGGATGAATACAAATAGGCACTCCAGCTCCCTTCTGAGTCACATAGTTAACCTTTTAAACTTCCCAAATAAACATAATAAACAACATCCCAGAAGGGAAAGGGCATGTCCTTTTTATCCTAAGATTTACAACTGCTGAGTTACTTAGCCAAACTTCTAGACTCCCCAAGTTGACACAATGTATCCACCATAACAATGCTGGAGGCTGAAGGGTCCAGTCCAAGGTTTACAGTTCACTGCAGAGTTCTGTGCAAGTCCATATCAGGAGGATGATGGGTCTGTGACAGAAAGCTGATGAGTCTACACTGGGAGGCTGAAGGATCCAAGGTGGAAGCCAAAGAGCCAGGAGGTGATATCCAAGGTGAAACAAAGACTTGAGCTTCTCCAAAGAATGGAAGCCCCTCAGCCCTTCCTCATTTCCCTTCTATATCACCCAGGTAATGAGCCACTCTAGGGTGGGTCCACTGTACCCTGGGTGTAGTGTGGCTGAGCCAGGTTAGTTAAGCTTCTAAACTTTTCAAATTGACACAATCAGTCAACCACTACAATGAATGACCTTTGCTATTCTGGGTGTCTTCTTACTTAAATGAATTTTAGAGTTGTTTACTCTTAATTCTGTGAGACATGCTATTGGAATTTTGATCAGGATTGCATTAAATCTGTATAACAATTTTGAAAGGATAGCCATCTTCATTATTGGTTCTTCCTACCAAGAACAAGGAATATTTTCCATTTTCTTTTTCTTTCCTTTTTTTTTTTTTTTTTTTTTTTTTTTTTTTTTTTTTTTTTTTTTTTTTTTTTTTTTTTTTTTTTTTTTTTTGTTTTTTTGAGACAGGGTCTTGGTGTGCAGTTCAGGCTTTGAGCTCACTTTGTAGCCCAGGCTGGTCTCAAACTTGCAATGATCCTCCTGCCTCAGCCTCCTGGGTGCTGGGATTATAGGCGTGTGCCACCACACCTGGCTTTGGTTTTGTTTGTTTGCTTTTTTCGTTTTGGTCTTTTTGAGACAGGGTCTTGCTTTGGATGCTATTGTGTTGTTTAATTTTTTTTTTTTGTACCAGTATGTTTAATTTCTTTCTCAGTGAATTTGTTTTTTGTATACAGAAAGGCTATTGATTTTGTTGTGTTGACTCTGTATCCAGCTATGCTACTAAATTTTTTTTTGTCTTTTTTTTTTTTTGGCTCACCAAGTGAACCAAAGAGTATTATTTTTTGAAAAGCAGGTAACACCAAAGTATTATATGGTATCCATAATTCACTACAAAAATAATTATTGGCACTTCTAAAACACTGGTGAACAAAGCTGAGTCAATGGTTATAAATTTCAACCAATACATAGATTTTTGCCCAAGGGTCAGGTTGGATTTCTACACATGCACATTTCATAGGCGTTCCCTGTGCCAGCTGAGTTTCAAAACGGGGCCTCCGGAAAGGCGAGCCCAGCTCTGTCTCAATTTCAAAGTGACACAGCAGCCAACCTAGAACTCTGGCTGCAGCTTGAGTCCCAGAAATCATATTGCTGTTGTATAACAAAGGGGCCTCTGAAAAAATAAAGTCAGACTTTAGATTCCTTTAAGACACTTCTGGTGCCCCACACTGTCAGCACCTGGATAGGCCCAACCAAGCTTTCCCTCCTCGCTCTGCAGGAAGCTGAAGGAGCCCTACTTTTAGAAGCTATTAAGAACAACCTTAAGTCCATGTAAAGGCAGTGGATAAAATTATCCACTTACTTTTCTGTTCAGGAAAAAGGAAAAGGCATGGTGATAAGCATATGAAACACCAGCTACTTGGGAGGCCCAGGCAGAGGGAATGATTTGAATCCAGGAGTTCAAGACCAGCCCGGGCAACACAAGACCCTGTCTCCTAAACCAAACAAACACAGAGAATGCACTGCAGGTGGGAAAACGATACCCATCCTATGGTTACAGAAAACAATTCTGTAAAGCCCTCCTTTCCAAATTAGGTTCAAGTGTGTTTAAGATCAAAAGGAGGTCACGAAAGCGGTTAGTACTATTAACCATAAAAAATCCCTTCATATAAAGTGGTGCTAAGGAGCTGCAGGAAACAAGGGAAGGCAAACAGTGATAAGATACGGCCCTAATTTTCTTTTTATTTTGCGCTTAGGACCTCATGGATCTGTGTCTGATGGGTGTTAATAGCCCTTCCTTGCACTTAGGAGAACATCAAGAAATTAAAGTGGGCTTGAGTGCCAAAAAGGTTTGCAATTACAGAACCTAAGAGCCAAACCCATAAAGTCGCTATGGCAAGACCTTTGCCGTGGGGTGGGAGGGGGATGAGAGGACAAGTGTGAAAGGCTGCGTCAGCCCGGGCCGGGCCCAGCAGTCTCAAAACTAAGGCAGACCGTGGCGTCTCGGTCGGGGCCAGAGAAAGGGCCCAGGAAGGCAAGTCACGGGAGGGTAATCAGATGGGGAAATGTCACATTCAGGGTGGCTTTGGGGTTACAAGTAGGCGGGAAACCCTTGAGCCCACACTCGGTCAATGTCTCTACGTCCCGTGTCTCTCCCAGCGGCAATTTCTGGGATTTGGAGGTTTGAGACTTTTGCGACAGTTTCCCCGCAAAAGAAGGTGGAGAGATGGGACCGCTGGAGCCGAGCCTGTCCCAGGAGTGGGCGCCTGAGGTGCAGGCAGTTTCCTGGAGCACACAGCTCCCTCCACGCCTGGCCATGTCCTACAGCGCTTGTAGGTGCCCAGGAGGGTTTTATAGTTGGGGCAGTGGTGGTCCACATCCTGCAGGGCGTGCGCACAGAAGGGGATGAAGCAGCAGCCCAAGACACCCAGCAGGCACAGGCTCCCGCAGGACAGCCAGGTGAGGGCACCGGCATTGTAGGACAGCTTAGTCACAATCATCTTGTTGCAGGAAGGACATTACATCTGCACGGGACAAGAAAAGACACAGGCTGCTGCACGAAGACAGTCTGTACTGCTGTGTTGGCACTGGGGTTGATGACAGGCCCTGGCTGGGCGCAGTACAAAGGAGGGCTTGTGCCTTTCCAGTCTGGGCCTGTCATGAGCCCTGTGGTTGGTCCAGGCAATGGGGCTGGAGGTGTTGGGAAGTAATTGTTAACTGCCACTGTCTCTTCATAGGATAGGGGCACGGTGGGGACTGAGGAAGCCCCAGGGACAGCCTGGTAGGGTCCTAAAACCGACATCTTAACTGCCGCCTGTCAAGCCGGGAGGTCTTTTTTTTTTTTTTGTCTTTTTGAGTCAGGGTCTTGCTATGCAGTTTAGGCTGGCATTGAGCTCACTTTGTAGCTCAGGCTGTTTCAAACTCCCAACAATCCTCCTGTCTCAGCTTCACAAATGCTGGGATTACAAGCATGCACCACCACGACCAGCTGAAATTGGTTATTAAATCTAAGTCTCTTGGTGGAGTTTTTTGGGGTCTTCTATGTAGAATATCATGTTATGTGCATATAATGGTAATTTAACTTTTTCCTATCCTATCCTTATTTCTTTTATTTCTTGTCTAATTAATCTGGCTAATGTTTCCTGAATTATATTGAATAAGAGTGGTGACAGTAGACATCCTGGTCTTTTTCTTGATTTTAGAGTGAAAGCTTGCAGTTTTTGTTCATTTAATTATGATCTTGGAGTCGGGTGTGGTGGCACACGCCTGTAATCCCAGCAATGGAGAGGCTGAGGCAGGAGGATTGTTGCGAGTTGGAGGTCAGCTGGAGCTACAACCAGAGCTCAAGACCAGCTTGAACTGCATAGCGAGACCCAAAAAAAAAAAAAAATGATGTTGGTGGGTAGTTTGTCATAGATGGCTTTTATCAGGTTACCATAAAGACTATCTATTCCAGTTTTCTGTAGGATTTTTATCCTGAATAGGTACTGGACTTTTTCTGCATATGTTTTTTGTTGTAGGTTATGTTGAGGTAGTATATTACATTTATTGATCTGCATACATTGAACCATCTCTGCATCCCTGGGATGAATTCTACTTCTTCATGGTGTATAATCTTGATGATTTTTTTTTTTTTTTTTTGTCTTTTTGAGACAGGGTTTTGCTATGTAATTGAGGCTGGCCCTGAACTCACTTTGTAGCAGATGCTAGCTTGGAACTTGCAGCAATCCTCCTGCTTCAGCCTTCTGAGTGCTGGGATTACAGATATGTGCCCCCACGCCTGTCCTCTTGATGATTTGCTGCATTCTGTTTTCCAATATCATATTGAGAATTTTTGCATCTCTGTTCATTAGGGAGATTGACCTGTAGTTCTCCTTCTTAGTTGGATCTTTCTCTGGTTTTGATAGCAGGGTATTGCTTGTTCTCAGGAATGAATTTGGGAGTATCCCTTCTCTTTCAATTTCATTATAAAGAGTTTGAGAAGTAAAGACATTAAGTCTTGTCTAACTTTCTTTTAGAAGCTGAGTGTGGTGGCGCACACCTGTAATCTCACTCCAGAGGCTGAGGCAGGAGAATCATTGGGAGTTCAAGGCCAGCCTGGGCTACAAAGTGAGCTCAAGGCCAGCCTGAACTGAATAGCAAGACCCTGTCTCAAAAAGATAAAAAATAAATGAATAAAAAATGAAAACATAATTTATTTTAGAATTCAGCAATGAATCCATGAGGACCTGGGCTTTTCTTTGTTCTACATTTGATCTTAGCCAAAAGGCCAAGAAGCAGTGAGCTCTTCTTTGTTAGTAGGGTTTTAATTACATCTTTAATTTCATTAACTGATATTGGTTTATTTAGAATTGTATCTTTTTGACTTGGTTTTGATAATTCATATGTATCTAGGAATCTGTCCATTTCTTCTGGATTTTCTGTCTTATTAGAAGTAGATGTTGATCTTCTGGATTTATGCAGACTCTTGTAATTTCACCTTTTTCATTCCTAATTGTGTAGATTTGGGTCTTTTCTTTCCTTTTTTAAATAAGGTTGGCTAAGCGTTTATCAGTTTCACTTAATCTTTCAAAGAACTAGCTCTTGAACTTAGTGATTCTTTGTATTGTTTTCTTAGTCTTCATTGCATTGATTTCTTTTTTTTCATTGCATTGATTTCTGTTCTGATCTCCTCCTCCCCTCCCCTCCCCACCCCACCCACCCCAGGGTCTTGCTATGCAGTTCAGGCTGGCCTTGAGCTCACTTTGTAGCCCAGGCTGGCCTCAAACTTGCAACAATCCTCCTGCCTCAGCCTCCCAAGTGCTGGGATTACAAGTGTGCGCCACCATGCCTGGGTTGTTCTGACCTTTATAATTTCCTCCCCCACGTGAGTTTTGGGCTTGGCTTGCTCTTTTTCTAGAAGCTTGAAGTTTAACATTAAGTTGTTCATTTGAGCTCACTCTGTTTTCCCAGTTCGGAAATTCACCACTATAAATTTCCCTTGTGTGATTGCTTTCATTGTGTCTTGTAAGTTCAAGTATTATCGTTTAGTTGTAGAATCTAATTTCTTTTAATTTCAACTATGACCCATTAGTTGTTCAGGAGGATATTTAGTTTCCATGTGTTTATGAAGTTCTTATAGTTTCTTTTGCCATTGATTTTCAATTTCATTGCACTATGGTCTGGGAATATGCACGGGATAACTTCCGTTCCTTTGCATTTACTCTGGGATGTCTTGTGAGCCGGTGTGTGATCTGTTTTGGAGAACCTGTCACGTGCAGCTGAGGAGAATGTGTTTCTCGTGTTGTGGGGTTGAACACTCTAGGTATCTACTAAGTCCCTTTGTTCAAAAGTTTGGTTCAGTTCTAATATTTCATTGTTAATTTTTTGTCTAATTAATCCTATTTGTGGCAGTGATGTATTGAGGTCTATTGAGGTCCCCCATTACAATTGTGTTGGTGCTTATTTAATTTTTCATGTCTGTTAATATTTGTTTCATATAGTTGGATGCACTGGTATTTGGTGTATATATATTTGTGATTGTTATCCTTCCCCCTTTTTTCTTTTGGTACCACGAATCAAATTTGGAACCTTGCACTTGCCAAGCAGGTGCTTGTGTCATTGAGCTATATCTCCAGCCTTATTATTTATTTACTTACTTTTGGTACTGGGAGTGGAAATCAGGACTGTGTGCTTTCTGGGTAGGCACTTGTGCCACTGAGCTACATCGCCAGCTCTTCCTCTTGAATTATTCCCTTTATAGGATGTAGTAACCTTCTTTGTCTCTCTTAATCAGTATTGGCTTTAAATCCATTTTGTCTACAAATACAGTAGCTACCCCTGCTTTTTTCTGGGTTCCTGTTGCATGGAATAGTGTTTTCCCTCCTTTGACTTTCAGTCTGTAAATTTCATTTTTAATTCAGTGTGTTTCTTATATGCAACATATTGTTAGATCTTGGCTTCATAATCCAGTCTGCCAGTTTATTTCTTTTGTTTGGTGAGTTGAGACTATTAATAGTGATGGTTATAGCTGGGTATGGCTGCACATGCCTGTAATCCCAGTACTGTAATCCTAGCCCTCAGGGAAGCTGAGGCAGGAGGATTGTTGCAAGTTTGAGCTCAAAGCCAGCCTGGACTGCATAGTGAAACCCTATCTCAAAAAGACAAAAACAAAAACAAAAAAAATTGATGGTTATTAACTGTTATGTATTGACTTATCCTTGTCATGTTATTTTCCTGTTGTTGCCCCACCCATATTGCTTGCCTAGTGGATTCGTTCTGTTGGGGTTCATGCAGTTATAATCCTTGTTATTTCTTTCTAGAATGTCCTTCAGAATATTTTGGAGTGCTGATTGGGAGTTCATGGCAGGTGTTCTTTGTCATGGGAGTATCTTGTTTCTCCACCAGTTTTGAAAGATAGTTTACAAGGTATATCAGTCTGGATTAGAGGTTTTCTTTTAGGGCTTTACGTACTTTACTCTAAGCTCTTCTTTTTTTTTTTTTAGGCTTTTTTTTTTTTTTTTTTTTTTTTTTTTTTTTTGAGACAGGATTTCTTTCTGCAATTCAGGCTGGCTTCGAGCTCACTTTGTACCCTAGGCTGGTCTCAAACTGGCAGCAGTCCTCCTGCCTCTGCTTCCCAAGTGCTAAGATTATAGGCATGTGCCACCATTCCCGGCCCTGTAACAGCTTTTAATATTCTATTGCTGTGTTGAATTTTTAGGATCCTGACTATTAAATCTTTTGGTGTAGATTTTTGTGTGTGTATGTGTTTGTTGTTTTTTTTTTTTAAGATTTTTTTTTTGATCATGGTTGATTGGAGCTCTATATGCCTCACTGTATATCAACTATGCCCAGTGACTCCAGTCAATCTTGTGGGGCTGGGCATGTGGCTCAGTGGTAGAGCCCTTGCCTTACATGTATAAGACCCTACGTTTAATCCCCAGCACTGAAAAAAAAAAATCAATCTTATGTCATCTGGCAGTTGCTGGATTGATTTTTTTATGGTCCTTTGGAGTTTTGGGGGTTTTTTTTGTTTGGGTTTTTTTTTTTGGCTTTCCCTAGTTTTAGGAAATCTTTCTTTTTGTGATTGCTAACTGCACTCCTGTTTTCTACATCTGAAATTCTGTTCTCACATGGACTCATTCTGCTGTGTATACTTTTAGTGGAATTTTTAGTCTCCTGGATATGTTTGAATTTTTTTCATATGTTGGGCATATGGTTTCCATCTTTTTGCTAAGTTCCTCTATTTTTTATCTGTGTCTGCTTCAGAGTCACTAAACATGGCTTCATTATGTTTGTCATCTCTGTAGCTGAGAAATTGTTCTTTTCTGTTTTTTTTTTTGAGGCGGGGTTTTGATATTCAGTTCAGACTGGCCTTGAACTCACTTTGTAGCCCAGGCTGTCCTCAAACTCACAGTGATCCTCCTGCCTCAGCCTCCTGGGATTATAAGCATGAGAAATTATTTCTAATTTGATTTTTTTCTAGAGCCTCGTTTATTTGCTTTGTAACATACACTGTTACCTCTTCAGAGAGTACAGGTGAGTGGCTTTTAGATTTTTCTACCTCATAGCTTTTTCTTGAGCTAAACATCTGGGACTGTTCCTTGTTTAAATGTCTTCTCATTTTTCTGGTTTCTTTGCTTTTTTTTTTTAAGTTTAATTCCTGGGTTGATGCTTGTAAATTATCTGTGGTGAGTAGGTGTATTTCTAGTATTTAGAAACCTTAAGAAGTACTTCTCAGAGGTGTCTTCCAGGTGTAGGTGGCTTTTGGATTTTGAATCTGTTGTAAGATCCTTATTTCTTAAAAAAAAAAAAATCCTACCTCTTCAATTTACTGGGGATAAGAAGCTGCTGCCTACTTGGTCTAGGCCCCGGTTCTTAGGCAGTGACCCTCAGGCGGTCTCCGTCTTGGTGTACCAGGAAGGAAACTGGTTAGAACAATTACATCACTTTAGCAAAAGTGGTACAATCAGCAGTAACAGTAGCATCAAACACAGCCTAGAAAATGGTAGACTGTTGTAGCTGTTAATTTGCCGTCTTTAACTGTGTGAACTAAACTTGTGGTTTTATAACAAAATCTAAAATGAACTAGGAAGTTGTGTGCAATAAAAAAGCCCTTACAGTGATTTTACTCTCAGAAGAAGTTTAAAAGGGGTCTAAAGGGGTTAGGGAGAAACAATAAAGAAATAGAAGAGGAAGCGATGAAGCCTGGAAGACAAAGGAAGATCATGCAAGCTTAGGGAAGCTGGTGAGGACAGGAGGGAAAGAGAGAAGGAAGAAATAAAAATAAGAACAGGACAACAGCAGCAAAACTAGAAACCATGTTCACATTCATATAAAAACAAGACCAAACAATCAAGAAAAAGCAAAAAAAAAGCAAGCAGAAACAAAGAAAATAAAAGAAAAGAAGAAAAACTACTTCAAGGTGCATCTGTGCTGTCACTGGCTGACAGCTTTGGCAGGCAGAGTGAGGACCTGACTAATGAGCCCATCAGGCAGCTGTCGCTGCACAGCAGCGCACTGGGCAATCCCACTAGCCTGCACCTTCAGTTCCGCTGAAATTCAGGCTGGTTTTTGGCTGCGAGGCTGGAGCCAGCATTGTTTGACCTATACCCATCCAGGTATTCCCTCTACCTTGAGCTTTGCTGACTGGAATTCCTCTCCCTCACCCCACACTGGGAGCTCTTATATGAAACCAGCAGTTGCTCTGAGTCCCAAATTCAGGTGGCCCCTCTCCAACATAGCTCTCAGCCAATCACTCTCTCCTGGGGGATGTCTCAACCTGAACAAATCACTGGCTGCTGTGACCCTACCGTGCCCCAGGGAAGCCCCTGTTGCCGGCAGTCACTTCGTGTCGAGATGTGAGCTGCCTGTCCCATGCACTGATCTGGCCTCATAGGGAAAGTGTGTCTGTTGCTCCTCCTTTGCAGAAGTCTCTTCACTCTTCCCATGAGCTTCAGTTCTCGCTTCAGATCCTTCCTGGGACCCAGGGGCCCACTTCCCTCGTTGTCTCCCTTGCGTCGCTATATTGTAGTGTCTGACACCAAATCTTGGAGAGGCTCTTTTTTTGCTCCCAGAAGTCTTTTCTGTTTATTTTTATGTTTTTCATTTTTAGAATTTTTCACTTGATTTTTTATTATTATTATTTTTTTTTTGCCTTTTTGAGACAGGGTCATCGCTTCTTGGCCTTTTGGCTAAGATCAAGTGAGACAGGGTCACTATGCAGTTCAAGCAGGCCTTGAGCTCACTTTGTAGCCCAGGCTGGCCTCAAACGTGCAGTGATCCTCCTGCCTCAGTCTCCTGAGTGCTGGGATTACAGGTGTGCGCCACCATGCCTGGCCTTTATTGATTTTTCTTAAGCAATTCTTTGCTACAATTCTCTATTTTATTATCTAATTCCTACCTTATTATTTTATTGTGTGAATTAATTTTAGAGACAGGGTCCCACTGCATTGCTCAGGCTGGCTGGGGCTCCTGGGCTCCAGTGACCGCCTGTCCTAGCACGTGGCCAGGGTCACAAGTGCACACGCTGCACACAGTGTGCCACTCCTCTCTCGGGCAGACTAGTGGCAGAGACTTAAAAATTTGTGTCTGCTCTGATTAGACTCTGTGTGCTCTAGATTAGACAACTATTTTCAATTGTAGGTTTTCCTCTTGATCTTGGATATTTGTTATCTTTTGTATTCTTTCTTTTCTCTTTTTTCAGTGATACTGAGAATTGAATCAGGGCCTTCACAATGAGCTACATCACCAGTCCTTTTTTTAATTTTGAGATAGGGTCTTACTAAATTGTTAAGTTGCCCAAGCTGGGCTTGAACTTGTGATCTTCTTATGTCAGATTCCCACAGCTCTGATTACATGTCTATACCATAGTTCCTGTCTCCTTAATAGTTAATTTTGTAAAGAATCAAAGCTATAAACCCTGCAGGGACCCAAGTGCCTGCAATTCCAGCTACTTGGGAGGCAAAGGCAGAAGGATTGCTTGAGCTCAGGAATTTGAGGACAACATGGGCAATATAGTAAGTCCCTCTTTTTTTCTCTGACCCCCCAAATAAAATAAAATCCAAGGAGAAAAATCAAAGATATAGGCTGGGTGTGGTGGCACGCACCTGTAATCCCAGCGCTCGGGAGGCTGGATTGTTGTGAACTGGAGCAGGAGGATCGTTGTGAGTTGGAGACCAGCCTGGGCTACAAAGTGAGCTCAAGGCGAGCCTAAAGTGCATAGCAAGACCTTGTCTCAAAACGACCAAAAACAAAAACAAAAAAAACAAAACAAGGCCAGCCTATGCAACTTAGCAAGACCCTTTCTCAAAAGTAAAATAAAAAGGGCTCAGTGGCAGAGTACTTGCTGAATATGCACAAGGCCGTAGCTTCAGACCCCAGTCCCCTTAAAAAAAAAAAAATTACAAAGGAAGTTAGTTCCTCATAGCTGAAGCTTCCAAGTCTGAAAGTGCATTTACAGCCGTAAAGACTAGGACTCTGCAGACAGCCACAGGTCCGGCGCTCAGAGGCAGCTTTGCAACAGGAACTCATAGGGGTGGCAACACGGCTTCTCTTCCTCCCAGCGTGTCATTTTCTCTTCCTTCCAACCCCTGCCTGTCCCCTACCCTATCAACTCCCGCCCCACTTGAGTCTCCAAAGGATGAAGGGTATTTATTACCACCTCATGGCTTGGAATCTGTTCATTTTGGCAGGTCAGAACCCAGAATTTCTGTACCTTAGCCCTTAGAGTGTCATTTCCAATACCTTTTTCTCATCCAGGGTTGAACTGGCCCCACAGTTAATATTTTGGTGCTTTCCAGTTAGTATGAGGGCTTGAACCCAGGGCCACCCTTGTGCTAATCATATGCTTAACAAGTGCTTGTTTTTCAAGCTTTTTTTTGAGACAGGGTCTCACTAGGTACTTGAAACTGGCTTTGGACTGTGTAGTCCAGGCTGGCCTCATAGCAGTTCTCCTGCTTTAGCTTCCCAAGTGCTGAGATTCCAGATGTATGCATACCATACCACACACAACTTTCTTTCATTCTTTTTTTTTTTTTTGTACCAGGAGTCAAACTCAGGACCTCACGCTTGCCAGGCAGGTGTGGCAGGCGCTGCATCACTGACTAAACCTTTGGACTCTCTCCTTCATTCTTTTTTTTTTTTTTTTTTTGGCGGTACTGGGGATCAAACTCAGGACCCTGCGCTTGCTAGGCAGGCGCTTATTCCACTGAGCTATATCCCCAGCCCTCCTTCATTCTTTTTTGTCTTTTTGAGACAAGGTCTCGCTATGCAGTTCAGACTGGCCTTGAGCTCATTTTGTAGCAGGGCCTGGTCCTGAACTCACAATGATCCTCCTGCCTCAGCCTCTCGAGTGCTGAGATTACAGGTGTGTGCCACCAGGCCCAGCCCTTTTCCTTCATTCTTTTTTTTTTGTCTTTTTTTGAGACAGGGTCTTACTATGCTGTTCAGGCTGGCCTTGAGCTAACTTCGTGCCCAGGCTGGCCTCAAACTCACAACACTCCTCCTGCCTCAGCCTCCCAAGTGCTGGGATTACAGGCGTGTGCCACCATACCAAGCCTGGCTTTTCCTTCATTCTTAAAGGATTGTTTTTCTGTCCGTAGAATTCTCAGTTGACAGGAGTTCTTTACTTTGGAGACTTTACATATGTCATTTCACTGCTCTCTATCCTAGTTTCTATCGTAAAATTACTGTAATCTTATTGCAGATCTTGTGTATTTGATGAGTCAGTTTTCTCTTGGGGCTTTCAAGAGTGTGTCTTTCCAATATGTCTTGGTGTCAGTTTCTTCGTTTTTCCTCCTTGGATTTTGTTGAGCGTTTGGATGTATACATTCATATCTTTCATCAGTTGTGGGGTGTTTTCAACCATTATTTTTTTCAAATACTTTCCCACTGCATTCTTTCTCATTTGGGGACTCCAGGGATGCAGGTGGGGCACACTTGACACCCCCCAGGTCCCCTGGGCTCTCTTCATTTATCTTCTTTCGCATCTCTGTTTGAATACTTTTAATTGTCTTACGGGCAAGTTCTTTAATCCTTTCTGCCTGCTCAAATCTACTGAATCCCTCCAGCACAGTGATGGTGAACCTTTTAGAGCTTTTAGTGATAAATAGTCAGCTGTGAGACATGTTCCTTAGGGTTGCCACCACTGCTCCGGGGAACTTTTAAATTACTTTCTGTACTTTTCAGCCCTAGGATATCTGGTTTCTTTATAGAGTGGCTGTCCTTTTTATTCTCATATCATTTGTATATTGCTCTTCTTCATTCATCTTTGGTTTCCTTCAGTTCATTAAGCCTATTTAGGGAATTTGATTTAACATCTTTGAGGGATCATTCCAGTGCCTGCGCTTCCTCCAAGGTGGTTTCTGTCAGATTCTTTTCATCCTGTGAATGGACCATACTTCCCTGATCTTCCTTTTTTTTCTTTTTTTCTTTTTTTGCAGGGCTGGGGTTTGAACTGAGGGCTTTGTGCATGCAAGGCAAGTGCTTTACCACTGAGCTACATCCCCAGCCCCTTCCCTGGTCTTTGAGTGCACTGCTATTTTTGTTGAGATCTGGACATTCTGTGTGTTACAGTGTGGTACCTGGAGATCAGAGTAGTCTGTTCCTTGTTTATCAGGGCTGCTGTTGCCTTTGTGACCTTTCCCATGCACTTAGGCATATGTCTGTTCCCTGTTGTGTGGGGCCCCTGAAGTTTTTGTTTTATCACCTTTGTGGTCAGCCAGTAACTTGGTAAAGATTTCCTTGCTTGTCTGATGAAAGGAAAACCAAATAGGTGTGCTTGCTGAAGCCAAGGCCAGTGTCTATGCTAGTCCCTCTCCAGGTCAACCACACCTGCAGGCCTGGATTTCTGGAGGACAGGATCCTCTCTGCCTGCCCCAGGAACACTGGCCCAGGGGCCCCAGTCACAGTGGGGTCCAGGGAGGGAGGGAGGGAGGACGCAGGCAGCTTTGCATGTCCTTCAAATGCATCTGTCAGCCTCTCCCTCCATCCGACGCTGCTTCCTGACTGTTACAAGACTCTAGTCAGCATTCTGACTTCGAAAATAGTCGATCCTGGTCACTTTTGCCGGTTTACTGACTTTTTTTTTTAGCAATGGAGGGACTAGAGCTTCCTTATTCCATCTTTTGCTTGATGTCTGGGTTTTTTTTTTTTAAGACAAAAGAATGGAGACAAATAAACTAGAATAACACAAAAACAATAAAGGGAACACAAAATTGTAGAGAAGATAGTAGGGAATTAGCCCTGGATGTTATGTACATCCAGTTACATAATGTTATCTTTGTGTTTGTTACTCAGTTATACAGATGATGGCTCTTTTCAGTAATCAGTTTTCTCCACCCTCATCTCTGTTGCTCTCCCACCCCCAATCAGTCGTCTTCCCTCTGATAATTGTACTTTTTGGTTTATTTACTCCCTCCTACATTGGGAAGAGACATGGCTGCTTCAAATTACGCTGTAACAAACATGGGTGTACACAAATTGCTATGGCAGGAGGTGGAAAAGCACCCATCCTCAAAGATGGTAGATAGGGAAGGAACCAGGTTTTTTATGGTCAAGCTCCAATTGACAAGCCCTCAAGGTCTCGGGGTCTGGTCGAGTTGGTGGGGTTATCCCACAAACTGCCAGGCTCCGCCCCATCGAGGTGTTCCCGGGGCCTTGAAGGGGGTGCCCCCGGGGACTGCCGGTTTCCATCCCATCGCTGCACTCCCAGAGGCCCGGTCCAGGACCTCAGGGTTTTCATATAGCCTAGAGGCTGCTGAGCTCCCTGTCAAGGCCCCCTGGGGCCCCGTCATAGGCCACTAGTGTCTCCCTGCAGGCCTCCTATGACTCTTTGGAGGCTATCCCCACCCAGCTAGAGAACTGGGTCTGTACCCTAGTTCCAGGTCTTTGCCTCCTCCCACCTGTCGATCTCCAGTGTTGCCGCTCCCCGCCCCTTACAGCTGGGCATTGGGCGCACTTACGATGCTGGGCACAAGTGGAGTGAGGTCTCCCCCACCTGGCTCACTGAGGTACTCCAGGGTGTGTGCTAAGTTTAGTTTTAGGAGGGACTTGGAGGATTTTCTCGGGTCTTCTGTGTAGAGTGTGCTGTGGTCTCTTGGACTCCAGGACTGCTGCTTTTCGTGTAATTTGTCAATATGGGTTCATACAGGGTTCATATATGCAAGCAGTATGGAGACCCTCTTGGTGCTCATATTATTAGTAGTTTAGGATGAGTCCCAAAGCCTGTGGACTCAGCTCATTGCTGTCAGGAACACCTATTGAGCGTGGGCCGCCAAGACTCAGGTTCTCAGAGAGGGAGTTTAGGGTGGGAGCTGAAGCCCGGTAACTCAGCTCGTGCTTCCTGCTTGGTGTTGGAGTGAGAAGGGCTTGGGGCTGTGTGGTCCACCTCCCATCTGCAGCTCTCTTACTGTTGTGCTCCAGTTCCTGTTTGTTCTTTGGCTGGATCCCTGGGAATTACTGTGGCCCTGGGGTCACTGCTGCCACTCTCCACTGCTCTCTTCTGGTAGTTGCTCACACAGTGGAGAGGCAGGAGGCTATAGCCTCAGGGCAGGCATAGAGCTGGGTGTGGTGGGCTGTGTACTGGTTGCTTTGACTCCACCTTGCCAGAGGGCGCTGATTAGAAAGGTTGCTGCAGAGTGGGCATGCTGCTTTAGTGGCTATTGTAACTTTTCATGGTCACACTGGGTTTGACGACACCTCCCAACTGCCACTGCCTCTTCTGGGCTGTACCTTCTCCGCTCCAGCTTTGGCCTATCTCTTGGAACTCTGCTCTCCCCTGGCCGAGTTAGGAGGCTCCTGCGAGCACAGGCCTCCAAAGCTGAAGCTGCAGGAACAAGGGAGTGGGCCAAGGGTGTATGGAATGGTGACTCCCTCCTTCTGGGCCTCCTTTTCCTCTAACTGCACCATGGCGGTCCTCTGAGGAGGACCAAGAGAGCTCTTGTTTGCTCTTTCTGAGGGCTTAAATTCTCATTTCAGACCCTTCCTGGGTCCAAGGGACCCACTTCTCTCCTTGTCTTTCTCATGTTGCTATATTCCAGTGTCTGGGTGGCGATCCTCCAGGAGGATCTTTCTCTGCTGCTTACCTGGTTGCCATCTTCCCGGAAGTCCCTTTTTTTTGTCTTTTTGAGACAGGGTCTCACTATGCAGTTCAGGCTAGCCTTGAGCTCACTTAGTAGCTCAGGCTGGTCTTAAAATTGCAACAATCCTCCTGCCTCAGCCTCCCAAGTGCTAGGATTACAGGCATGTACCACTCCATCTGGCTGACATAGATTGTTTAGTCACTTACTCGTTCATTGGTGGTGCCTGATAGAACTCAAGGCTTCTTGCATGCTAGAGGATTAAGGTACAGGGAATTTCATTTCACGCCAATTATGATTTGTTTAGTTTGGTTTTTGTAATGCTGAGGATCTAACCCAGAGTCTCATGCGTGCTAGGTGAGTACTGGCTTTCTTTAGAGTCCGGGTATGTTTAGTAATTTTAATTGTAAACTCATCTTCAACAGATTCATTCTGTCCCTGTCTCCTGCACCCCACCCCCAGAGAGAACCTAGTGCTTTCACACTGAGCTATGACACTGGCCCTTTTTATTTTGAGACAGGGTTTTGCCTCAAGCTTGTGATCCTCTTGCCTCAGCCTCCCTCAGTGCTGGGATTACAGGCATGTACCATCACACTGGGCTTCAGCAGCAAAGATTATTTCTTTTAAGAGAATTTCAAAAAACCTAGGTTATATATATGTTCCCAGGTAGTTTTTGTTTCTTTTGTTTTGGGGACCTTCTGGTTCATTTCATGGTGTTGTGGTTTGAATCCAGAGCCTCATGCATGCTAAAAGCACAAGCTCTACCACTGAGCCACATTGTCTGCCCCCAGATTTTGTTTGCTTTTGCCAAGTGCCCCAGAGCTATCATTGGTCAGATACCAATTGTTTGTTTGGTAGGTTTTTGAAACAGGGTCTCACAATGTAATGTCTGGCCTCAAATTTACTGTAGAGCCCAGGCTGTCCTCAAACTCTCAGATCCTCCTGCTTCAGCCTCCCAAGTGCTAGTATTACAGACTTGCACCACCACCTGAGTAGTGTGTTTATTTTTACACAGGGTCTCTATGTGGCGCAGACTGATTTCAGACTCCATAATCCTGCCTGAGTCTGTGAGATTACAGGTGTGCACAACCATGTCTGGCTAAATGTGTGTTGAAATGTATATCCAGATGGTCTCCGATTTACAGTGATTCAGTTTAGTATTTTTTACTTTACTGTGGTGTAAAAGCAGTGTACATTTGGCAGAAGCTATACTTAAATTTTTAATTTTGACCCTTTTCCGGACTACCAGTCTGCAGTATGAAACTGTCTTCAGACACTGGGCCGTGGAGCAAGCCCTGGCTCCTAGCTGGCCACAAGGTAGGGTGGATGAGCAAGTGAGTCTTTGGGTTACAGTGTCTGCAGCTGGCGGGCCTATCCACATGTGACTAACCGTAAATCAGGCGATCCAGAGCTTGCTTTGTGTGTGTCTGGCTCTACTTTGTCCAGCATTTCTAAATGTTTGTAGGAGGAGTGGTGGTTCTACATTAGCTCAGTCCATTATGCTGCAGAAGCAGATGTCTTCCTCTTTTTTTTTTTGGTCTTTTTGAGACAAGGTCTACGCAGTTCACACTGGCCTTGTGCTCACTTTGTAGCCCAGGCTGGTCTCGAACTTGCAGTGATCCTCCTGTCTCAGCCTCCCAAGTGCTGGGATTACAGGTGTGCGCCACCATGCCGTTTCTTTTATTTTTTTTTGTAGGTTCTGTTCTAAAATTAAGTGAACTTGTAGTAGAATTTGTTTCTGCTGAAGATTTCTAGGGCAGGATAATGAAGAGGAAGAGTTCATCAGAGGTGCCAGCTATGGTGGTTGTCACAGGAGTTATCAGCTTAGTCGCGTCCAGGCCCTGGAGGGCCTAAGCTCTACTGTTGGGAACAGCGGTGGAGGGCAAGCAGAGCTGCAGAGCAGAGCTAACTACTGACCCCTTGTGGGCTTCAGTGTTAACTGACTGAAATCCAGAAATGTGGGGGAAGTTGCATGTATCTGAGAGAAACTTGTACCCTAGGTTTATTTGAGACTTAGAAGCCCTCTTGAAACCCCCTCTCTGCAGAAGCTTGGCTTTTTGTTTTCACTGTGACAAGACTCAAGGTGAAAGACCACTTTTCCAGTAAGAAGATGGAGGTGGGGTGGGAAACAGCCAGGAGAGACAGGTAATTACCTTTGGCAAGGCGGGAGGAAGTGTGTCAGGCAGGAGGCCAAGCATGGTGATGCTGATGCCCGAGAGGTGATAGGGGATGAGGCGGCCTTGATGGTTACACAGTGGGGCACGGTGTCTCCCCTCCCCCCCTGCCCCCAGCCTAGCGCACAAGTCAGTTTCCAGGCCCAGTGAGGGCCCTTTCTGTAAATGAGTTTCGGAACTTTCTGGTACAAAGATTTGAGTGTTTACTGTGCTGCTTGGTCTTAGAAATTTCTGGTGCAGCACATTGTTGCTCACCTTTCATGTCCCAGAGCTAAGCGTGTTGCCTGGCTTACAGTGGACGCACAGAAAACGTTTCTAAAAATGGATTGTTTCCCACTGTCAGGGTCATTTTCAGCTTGCGTGCAGGGTGTCCTGGAGTAGGAGTCCTGACATCTGTCTCTTTCTCCTAGCTCCGACCACGACCGCCTCCACACCTTGGTCACCGAGCACTGCTTCCCGGTAGGTTCCCAGCCTCCGTGGGACGCCCGAGGGGACAGGTGGCGGCACCGCCTCTGGGTTTCCTTAAGAAGGATCAGTTTTGAAATCATAGGACAGTTAAGGCATAAGCCCAAGCCCCTTGTTCTCAGATGAGCCAGTAGTGACTGGGTGTGGGCTCTGGAAGGGGCAGGGTGAGGACAGAGAAGGTACCTGGGCGGTTGCCCTAAGACCACAGGTAGAGCTGAGGCCGGGGTGGCGGCACAAAGCTCCCCTGCGTTAGTCTGCCCCATACAGAGGTTTAACAGCAGCTGTGAGGCCTGTGTTACCTGGCGACAGGATACGGGGACTTTGCAGCTCAAAGGTTCACGCATAATTCATTTTCTATAAATTCGCTTCAGTTTCTAGAAATAGGAGTTGAGTTTCTACCGGTCTCTCCAAGGACGAATGCAACAAATCTAGTCTTAGCAGCATAGCCCTGTGCCCCTGTGAGAGGCTGCCTCTCCCTGTGGAAAGGCGCAGGAAGTACATGCCAGTCAGCAGAAGTACGTGCAGCAGCTCGTGGGTCGCGACATGGTGCTACGGGTACACTGGGGGTGGCATGGGGTGTGGTTTTCACTGCCTTGGAGAAGGGGCGCCAAGGAGGCAGGCAGGTCTCGAATTATGAGTGGCATGGGGTGAGTGTAGCCAGGTGCTTAATCACATCCTGAGAACAGGCACAGTAGGCCTCTGGTGGGAAGCACAGCCTCCGCCCAAGAACTGCAGGGAGGGCAAGCAGGGTGGGGGCACCGTGCTCCCCAGTCAGCCATGTTCTCTCCCCTTAGGACATGGTCTGGGACCTCAGATACAAGACTGTCCGCTGGAACTTTGTGGAGTCTCTGGAGCCAGCCCGGGTGGCTCAGGTTCGCTGCTCCAGCCTGGTGAGCCAGGGCAACATGTATGGCCAGATCACTGTGCGCATGCACTCGCGGCAGGTAGGGGCTCGGCGCGGGACTGCGGTTTGGATGTTTTGTGTTCTTTCTGAGTGCTGGGGATTGAGCCCAAGGCCTGGTGCGGCAAGGTGGCTGCTGTCCCATGTGCTGCGCCCCAGCCCCGGGCTGTAGCTTCTAAGGCAAGGCTCACTGTGCTCGTCCTGGCTCTGACCTACTACATGGTGTAGGTGTTCTCCCACCCTAGCAGTTGATCAGTTAATCCTAGATTCACAATTATGGCGTAATTTGTTGAAAAAAAGCTAAGAGCCGGATTGATTTTTGTCCCCTCAGACTCTGGCTATCTACGATCGGTTTGGCCGGTTGATGTATGGGCAGGAAGACGTGCCCAAGGATGTGCTGGAGTACGTGGTGTTTGAAAAACACCTGACGAATCCCTATGGGAGCTGGAGGATGCACGCCAAGATCGTTCCTCCCTGGGCGCCCCCAAAGCAGCCTATCCTTAAGGTGAGTGGGCTGGGCGGTGGCCTCCTGAGCTGTGCTTCTTGGGCTCCACCTAGTGGAGAGAGGGGATATTGCAACACTGGGGACCTAGGTCTGGGTTGGTAGTAACACAGCCTCCTGCTCTTTCAGACGGTGATGATTCCTGGCCCCCAGCCTCAGCCATGGGAGAACTGCACAGAGGGCCCTGGAGAGGCCCCCAGCCCTCAGTTAGCTTGATGGAAAGGTGAAGCGTGGGTGGCGAGGCTGCTGGAGGCCACAGTTCCTCCGCCCTCATGGATCTTCTGGGCAGACTTGTCACAGCCGTGGCTCAGGCTGGGCCCAGAGATGGCTGAGGTGCACAGGACGGTCCTGCTCCATCCTTTTTTTTTTTTTTTTTTTTTTTAATCTTCTTGAGACAGGGTCTCACTATGCACTTCAGGCTGGCCTTAAACTCACTGCAGTCCTCCTGCCTCAGCCTCCCAAGTACCGGGACAATAGGCATGCACCACCATACCCAGCCCCTCTCTGTCTGTCCACCTTCCGGGTCTGGATGAAGGGAAGTATGTCTAGAACAAAAACCTTTACCTGTTTGATTTCTCACGGCAGAGGCTGGGAGCAGACTGGCAGCACTCATGTGGGCAGGGGTTAGAACCTGAAATAAAACGCTGTCGAGCAGTGAGTCGTTCGTGCTGCCGGTGTGGGCGGGGAGGAGACCAGCTTCAGACATGAAGACACGGGGAGCGGTGTGACTTCCAGGAAGTCCAGACCTGGAGAAGAGTTAGTGTGTGTAAAGTTAGGGCAGCTCTCCAGAGTGTGTTTTCTCATACACTGACCCACTGAATCGGCATTTACATTTTCTAGAAGAATAAATGCAGAGAAAATTTATCCCTCAGGCTTTGGCTCATGTTGTTTTTTGCTGCTTCCTGTGTGGGCTCTGGAAGTTTGGGAGTGGGCAGGAGCGAGGAGTGTTGCTGCCTTTGGGCAAGTCCTCCGCTGTTCTCCCAGCACTGGGTGGGAAGGCGAGCCCCAGAGGGTGGCACCATGGGGAGCCCTGCTCATGCCTGGAACCAGTAGGGCTGTCAGAAGGTCTCCACGCGTTCTATGTCCTGTGTCCTCTGGGGAGTGACGAGAGAAGTCACACTCCCCACGGTATGCGTGGCTCATGGTACTGGTGTTTTCATTACTCTAGTGCAGGCCCTTCTTTAAAAACAGGGCCTCCCCCAAGTCAGGAGGGTCTCATGTTCAGTGCCAGCCCGGCCAGTGTAGGAAGACCGTGTCTCAAAAGATACAACTGGGGGTAAGACTTCCTGGTAGAGCACTTGCCTACCAGGGGTGGTGTCCAGCACCCCAAAAACAACATTCAGGAGTCTGTTACTTTCTCTCTTTTGCTGGGGGCGCAGCTCGGGACCCAGGGCCGTATGTGGGGTGCGCTGGGCAAGCACCACTGAGCCACCTCCCCACCTGCAGCCTGTTGCTTCACGTAAGGACTCGTCTCTTCAGCTCTCATAAGAGTGGGGTCCTCAGAAAATGGAAATAAAGACCTTGACTCTGATCTCTCTGAAGCTACCATTTCACCAAAACAGCAAATAGAGGGGCTTGGGTGTTCTCACAGCAGCTGTTGTGGGCCGGCCGCGGGAGGAGCCGTGTGTGTGCCTCGCAGGGCAGTGCGCGGGCCGAGCCCAAGCAGCCGCGCGATGCTGCTTAGCCTGAACCCTTCCGGCTTAAAAGTGCACATCTGTGGGCAGTGGGAGTGAGTGCCGGGGCTACAGCACATCCTATTTGCCTGAGCCCTGGATTAAGGCAAAAGAGAAAGTGCTTTGAGCGGGCGCTGCAGCTGGGAGTAGGAAGAAAGGAGGTAGCCTGGCAGGGCAGAGAGGCAGAAAAGCCCAGAGGCCCGCTTAACAGGCAGCCATCAGCATTGTTTTCTCCTGAATGTGTAAAAACTGCTTCAGACGCCGGGTCTCCCTCATTCTGGATGCGCCCAGGTCATCCTGAACAGCGCCGGGCAGGAGCTGCCCTCAGAGCCAGAGGACAAGTACACTTGTCACTTCCCCTTGGGGTCAGATCCAGCTGAGCAGATGGCCCCAGATGTGAAGGGTTGGCCGGGAGGCCCAGGAAGAGCCCATCTGTGGTGTCAGCTGCCACCCTGAGCTCTGGCCAAGACAGAGCTGGAGCCCCCAAGGTCCCACAGGCCACGGTGTTGTTACCCTGTGATTTAGAACCAGGACTGTTCTTACTCCGTGTGCTGTCCTGTGTCGTGCATGCCCGTCATCCTAGCACTTAGGAGGTTGAGGCAGAATTACCCTGAGTTTAAGGCCAGTCTAGGCTATATCCTGTCTCAAATAACCAAAAGAAAAAAAATAAAATAAAAGCCTACCATGGTGGCACATGCCTCTAATCCCAGCACTGAGGCAGGAAGATCCCTGAGAGTTAGAGGCCAGCCTGGGCTACACAGTGAGTTCAAGTTCAGCCTGAACTATACAGCAAGACCTTGTCTCAAAAAACCAAAAAAAACCCCATTACAAATAAACCAGAGCCAACTGCAGCAGTCCAGAAAAAGCATTCTTTATTCCTAAATAAACTATAAACACCCCTATAGTTTATTTCACGAGTCAAGGTCAGGGCGACTTTGCTCTCTGCAGGTGGACCAGACCAACAGGATTGTTCTGGGGCACACAGCTACTAAAGCCCACACTGGCTCAGCAGTGGTGGGGTTAAGTGGGCAGAGGTCAGAGGCACAACCTGCTTCGGTCACTGCTGTGAAGCCCAGGGCAAGAGCAGCTGTCCACTGAGGGGGAAGAGGGCCGCCTCCACCCCTTTGGAAGTGGAGCGCTGTGCGGCCTGTCCTGGGAGGCCCTGTGGCCGGCAGAGCACCTGCAGCCCTTATCTCCCTGCATGTGTGGTCTTCACCCGTTCCCCTCCCAGGAGTGGCACCCACCTGTACTGCTGGAGAGTGTCCAGGGCCCCTGCCGTCTGTGCCCCATCAGCTTCCTGTCTCCTTACCTCTCCTCAGCCACTTCTGGGACTTGCCTGGGTGTTTTTCTCCTCCCTGCTTCCCTCTAGATGGATGATCTAATCCCTGCAGTTACCTAACACTGCTCTGCTGTCAAAGGGGGAGGAGAGCCGAGCTGCCTGGAAAAGAGGGCTTTATATTTACCCGGTCCCATCCTGTGCCCTCTAACCCGCCCTGCAGCTGTGCTCTTTTGAGGGCAGAGGTAGTCCTAGCACTGGCTGTAAAGAGGCCCTGCTTCCTCAGGCTCTGCTAGGAAGGAGGCTGACATGGCTGGCTGTCACTCTGTCACCCAAGCAGGACCAGTTGTGACAGCACTGGGAGGCCAAGAGGAGGGGAAGGAGCAGGAGGAGATGGGTAAAAAGGCTAGCAGGAGGCTGCGGAGGGCGCCTGGAGAACTCTGCCTTCCTCGCATCGTCCCTGATGTCGTTTGGAGGCCAGATGCCAGCCTGGACATCAGCGCCTGTCTGCTGCAGTCAAGAAGCGCAGGCGTGAGCAGCAGCAAAGCGGGCCTGAGATTCGGAGTCAGAAGACTCCTTCCTTGAAGCTTTTCAGGCAGTGATTTTAAGACCTTTTAGTTTTCCTGTTTATCTTTCCCCTTGAAATAAGTGGCTTCTTGCTAAGCTTTGCTGGAGACTTCCTACTGCTGTGGTCCTCAGTCTCAGTGTTGCCGTTGCCTCCTGCAGTCGAGCTGCTTCTGCTACAGTGCCCCTCTCGTAGGCCACAGAGAATTGGATTTCCCTGCTCTGCAACCTGCTTGATGTCCTTCCTGGCTGAGCCAGCCTTAGGAGCAATGTCCAGCCATCTGAGAGCTCCACATGGTGGGAGGGAGCATCCTTAGAAGCAGAGAGTCTGGCTTTTGCTTTCTTTTTTCTTTTTTTTTTTCTCTTTTTTGAGACAGGGTCTGGCTATGCAGTTCAGGCTGGCCTTGAGCTCACTTTGTAGCCCATGCTGGTCTCAAACTTGCAATGATTTTCCTGCCTTAGTCTCCCAAGTGCTGGGGTTACTTGCGTGTGTCACCATGCCCGGCCCAGGCTTTCTCTTTCTTGAGCAGGAAGAAAAGCTAGAGTTTGTAACAAGAGAGTAGGACTTCCCTTGGGGTTTGAACTGCACCCTTCTCACTAGTTTTTCAGTTGAGTGGACACCTGGCTTCTTGGGGAGGGGAAGTGGCCATTATCTGAACGCTAGGATGTGGGAAGGCCCTCAGCTCCCAAGGGCCAGCTCTGTGACCTCGCCTGATGGCGCTGTCACTCACGGTCCCAAGGATAAGCAGGTGGACAGCCGACAGTGTCCTCTTGAGCTGCTGAGCCCCCTTGTCCTTGGTCCTCAGCTAAGGGGGAAGACTTCTGAGCCTCAGCTTCTTGGAGACCAAGCTCGGGGGCAACGCTGGTCCCCGGCCCTGAAGGCCCCTGCAGCTCTCCGACACCCTCCTGGGAACCGGCAGAACCTGCCTCCCTGCTCGCCTTGGTCCCCTCGGGGCGGGAGCTCTTGCTTTCAGGGATGAAGCTGGCAGGGAGGTGCAGTGACTTCTCAGAGGTCAGGGGGACCTTCTCTGTCTGAGCCGCCAGTAATGCCAGGCGCCCTGGTTCCCCACATGGCGTCTGAGTTTCTTCCCAAGGACAGATGTCTGCCACAGTGCCCCTTACTTTATTTCCTTCTGGATCTGTGACCTCCCACCGGCAGAGCTCTGCTGCCTGGGTCCCCATGCCGCCTGCTTCATGGAGGCTGGGTCTCTCATGGTCAGTGTCCAGATCGTTTCCTGGGGGGACGAGGCCCTCCCACCCTCTGCCGTCCCAGAGGCCAGCTGTGTCCTGTTCTCTGCTGAGTATCTTTGCCACTTCTGAAACGTCTCCTTCAGCCCCTGCAGATCCTGCCTTCTGGAGAAAAGCTTCTTCTTGACCTTGGGACCCTCTGGCTACCTCCTGTGCCAGGGTCCCTTCCCCTGCTACCCCTGGACTCAGCTCCCAAGGGCAGACCCCTGCCTTCTTGGCAGGGGGCGTCTCTTCCACATCCCGTGGACACACTTCTGCCAGCCCAGCCCCCACTCGGTCTGCAGCCTCTGATCTGCCTCTGTGTGCCTCAGAAGTGCACGGGGCTAGTTGTGGTGAGAGACCACCGCTGTCCAGACTGTCCCTGGGACACACAGCCTCCAGCTTCCTGCAATCTGCCAGCACGGGCGTTTCCCAGACTGCCACCCCCTGGGGCTCCCGTCCTCCCAGGGCTCTTCCTGCCCCCTCCTGAGGGTCTCCCTCTCCGCCTCCTCTTGAAGCTCCTTTCTCAGGGACATTCTCCTTGGTCTCCCAGGGGCAGATCTCAGCCTTGGCCCTGCTGTCAGCCACATCCAGGCCGGAAGCATCCCATGGGCACACCTGGGCAACGCTGGCTCCAGCAGTGTCCAGGGCCTGGAAGCTGGCTTGCAGTTGGGCAGGGCGCTGGTTGGCGGGGTGGGACAGAGAGCCCACTGGAGCCACGCTGTCCCGTGGACAGCCAGACTGCCACGCCTCACCTGTTCCTCCCCAATCCTCAGCCGTGGACTGGGCTTCCAAGGCTGGCGCCTCTCCCTGGGGCTGGTGCTCCGGGAGGGAGCCTGGCTTTGGGTTGTGTTCCAGTTCCCCGTCCTCTGTGGCTTTTGCACTCACTTCCAAGGGCAAGTCTGAGACTATGGGGACCAGGGGAGATACTTCCTTCAAGTCCTGGTCCTCCCAAGGACAAACAGGTTCCTGCTCTTGGCAGAGTTCTGCCTCCAGCTCTGCTCCGCCTTGCCCCGGGGAGGGCAGCCCGCCCTTCTCTACAACTCCCTCCTTGCGCCCCGACTCGTTCCCAGTGTCTTGCTCTAGTCCCTTGCCGGCGGCTCCTTCATTCACCTCCCAGGGACACACCTCAGCTGGCCTGCAGCCCCCATGGCCCGGGTCCCGGGGTCCCACGCTTGGCCCCTCAGTGTCCAGAGTGTCCTCATGCTCGCAGGGGCCCCCTGGACCCGAGGCTTCCCGGGGACGGGCCGCCTTCCCCTCCACCACCGGCTTCCCTGGCTTCTGTGTCTCCCTGGGTCTAGAGTCTGCACAAGCTTTTCCGGTAGCATTTGTAGACGGTCTAACGGCAGCTCCCTGAGCCCGTTCGTCCCCTGCTGCAGTGCCTGCCTCCCAGGGGCAGATCTGTGCCTTCTGGGCCATGAGGGCGTCTTCCACATCCCACGGACAGACCTCAGCAGCCCTGCTTCCTGCAGTGCTTGACCTCTGGGAGATAACTTGGGGTCTCTCTGTGTCTCGGGGACCGGGCTGCAGGGGGGAACCACCCGGTTCCACACTCTCCCAGGGGCAGACTGCTTCCTGCCTTGGAATCTGCGCCTCAGGATTCTCCCTCGCAGTGATATCTTGGATTCCTGCTTTTCCAGGCATCTTCTTCGCCTTCTGAGAGTCTCTTCCTGTAGCCATCTGTCCGGAAGTCCCGTGCTCTGTTCCTTCATTGCCCTCCCAGGGGCAGAGCTCTGCTTTCTTGGGGACAGGTGCATCTCCTGCTTCCCACAGACACACCTCAGCAACGCCGCTGCCTGTGCTCCCTGAGGCTGGGACGGGGACGGCCGAGGGGCCCCGGAAGTCTGTGCTCTCCCAGGGACACACAGACTCCAGGTCTCCAGCTGGCTTCTGAGGCCTCCAGAAGGCTGCTTTCCTCGGGGCACTCTGCCCTTCTTGGGGGAGCTGCATCTCTCCTGGGGGAGGTGTCCCCTCGTCCCCTTCACCCACCTCCCAGGGGCACAGCTCTGCCTTGGCAGGTAGAGGGGAGCAAGCTTCTGTGCCAGGGGCCTCCCCCCGGGGCTTCTCCAGCTTTCTCCCGTCCACACGGCCCATGCCCACGGCTCCAGGGTCAGTGCCCTCCCAGGGACACACAGCCTCCTGGCTCCGCACCAGCCTCTCCGGCTTCTTCCGAGCTGTGACAGCCGCCCCTCTGGGCTCTGATTTGCCTGGGGCTCTTCTCCTCTCTTCCTGGGAGTCACCTAGGTGCTGTCCTGATGCTGTCCTCTGTGGGATTCCCTCACTGACCTCCCAGGGGCAGACTTGGGCCTTGCTGCCACTGTCCAGCCCAGCTGCGTCTGACTCGGCCACTTCCCAGGGACATGCCTCTGCCACCCTGCAGTCCGCACTGCCCAGAGGTTGGAGGCCACTTTTGGGTGGTTCCTGATGCCCTGCTGGGGCCTCTTTGGCTTGATCAGCACTTTTGTCCCCAAACACTTGCCTCAGTGTGGCGAGCCCTGCTCTCCCTAGTCTCTCCACTTTGTGCTCCCCGAGGCCCTGGGAGCTCTTCCGGCCTCTGTCCTCCTGCTCCTTCCTGCCCTCCTGGTGACAGACTTGGAGCATTCTGCTGGTGTGTGCGTTCTGCTGGTTCTGCAGGGACTCCTCATCGTCACAGGGTGCCAGGGCCGCCTGCTTACTCACCGCCTTGGGCCGGCCCAGCCTGGGAGACCGGGGAGCCACAGCCACGGCCGCTCCTGCAGCCCTGCCCGGCTCCGCCTGGGGGCCGTCCTCGCTGCCTTCCTTCTCCCTGTACGCGCTCCGGGACCGCGTCAGCGCTTTGATGGCCAGTCCCAGGCTGCGCATGGAGCCCTGCTGCACGGGCGTCTTGAGGCTGTGGGATTTCGAGAAGATCTTGGGCCTGTCCTCATCCCCGTCATCTGCTTTACCCTGCAGTTGCCCATCCTCAGTGTCCGTCTCATTGTCCCCTGCCACCCTCTTCTCTACTGCCACAGAGAGGGCTCTCCAGAGCTTGGCTTGAGCCGGGATGAGGGAGTGACCACCTCGCTCCAGCCCCAGAACACCCTCCTGGGTCATATTTTCTTTCTTGGCTGGCAGCTCTGCATTCTCCCAGGGGCAGATGTACATGAGTAAGGTAGGGCTTTGGGGGGGTGCTGGGACCGGTGCCAGGGCAGGGATGGGCACTGGGGCCAAGGTAGAGCTGGGGGACAGCATATGTGGCTCTGCCAGGCAGGCCCCAGACAGGCCCAAGATGGGTGAGGAAACCTGGTGGCGGATCGGTGGGTGAGGAAGCCTCCTGCCGCTCTCGTCCTGGAGCCTCCCTGAGGCCGGAGAGCTGTCCACACTGCTGCTCTTGGCAGGGGATGGGGGGGCAGACAGGGGGGCACCCCGGGCCCGCTCCAGCCTCCTGGTCGATGGCCTCTGCTGCAGGCTGGCTGCGGCCGCCTCAGCCCTCTTTCGCTCCTGTCTCTCCTTTGCCTGCTGATAGGTCTCCTCCAGGTAGGCCTGGCTGGCCACCAGCAGGGCCTTTTCCCTGGTGCTGGCCACAACGCTGAGCGACTTCTGCAGGGAGCTGGGCCGGGCCCTCGGCAGCCGCTCGCTCACTGTCAGGTTGTGGGCACTGGCTGAGCGGAAGCCCAGAGCAGGTGGCCCCTCAGTGGTCTCCCGGCCCTCTAGCCCCAAGGCCTTCCTGGATGGGTTCCTCCGCAGCGCGGAGCCCAGAAGGGGCGGCTCCTGCTCCCGGTGCTGGTTGTAGGTGCTGTGGGATCTGTGTAGGGCCAGGGAGCCCTCAGCGTCCTGGTGACCGGCACTGAGCAGTGGACGGCGGGAAGAGCCGGGCAAGCTGTTGCCACCCAGGGAGCCGGAGTCCCGGGAGTGCTGCCTGGCCAAGGCCTCAGGGAACTCGGCCAGGTACCTCATGAAAGAGCGGCCCAGGCCCTGGTGGGAGCTGCCCTGCTTCTTGGGCAGGTGTGGGTTGTTAGCAGCCATCTCCTTGGTCTTGCGGACCTCTAGCTGGGTGTACAGCTTCTTCAGCTCCTCCTGTGGGCGGGGAGGGAGGGCAGCAGAGCTGCAGATGAGGCGGACCGCATGGGCTCTCACATCTGTTTACTCTGGGGGCCTTTCACATCAAGCTGTGTCCCTTCTCTGCTCCAAAATATCAGAGTTCTAACCAGGCGTGGTGGTGCACACCTGCCACCCCAGCACAGCCAGGCTGAGGCAGGAGGGTCACCAGCCCGGGCTACATAGTGAGACCCTGTCTCAAAAACAAAAACAAAAAGACAAAAAGAAACGAAACTTGTGCCTATATTAATCCCCTTGAGAAGAAAACAAGAACGAGGCTGTTTTTCCAGCGTAAGCTCAGGGAGAATTTCCTTTCTCCAAAACCTGCCAGGTTCATCGGGGAAAGGGGATCCTGGCAGACAGGTGTGTGGTGCACGCCTATAATCCCAGCACATGGGAGGCTGAGGCAGGAGGGTTATTGGGAGGCCAGCCTGGGCTACATAGTCAGTTCAAGGCCAGCCTGCACCACACAGCAAGCAGGATCCTGTCTCAAGAAAAGACTATCAAGGTGGCCGCTCACTGTGCGAACTGCCCAGCCTCAGCTGCTCCTAGGTCACTAACCGTCCTGCTCTGCTGGAGACTGAGGCATATCTTGGTCTGCCCTCCGTGAGGAGGACACAGGGAGTGGGGCTTTGCTCATAGTGTGCCTCTAACCTGACCCTTGGCCAGGCGTCCACGCTCTGGGTCCTGGGGCTCAGGGGTCCTTCCCCATGAGTGGTGTGTGGCTTTGTTCAGAGTCAGGGCTTACTTCAGGGTGGTAATGGAGAAGGAAGGGGACCTCAGAGGGAGGGAAAACTGGGAGGCTGGGACCTGCAGTGGCATCCGGGCCAGTGGGTGCCAGGGGAAATGCATCCCCTCTGTCCCGGCCTTGAGAGCTGGTGCCGGAGGTGTGAGGGCAGCACCTACCCGAATATCTCCAGGGTCCAGGCTGCGCTCACTCCAGGCTGAGGCGATGCTGCTGTCCAGGTAGGAGCCTGAGCGCTGCAGGTCCAGCTCATCCTCATACACCTCCTCCAAGATCTCCTCACGGGGTGGCACCCCTGGCTTCCGGAACTGGTCAGGGCAATGTGGGGGCAACACAGTTCATCGTGGCTCCCTGTCCACGCCTACTCTCCCCTTCCCTGCGCGGCCTGGCTTTGCTTCGCCGAGCTTCTCCCCTTGTCTGGTTTGGAAATGCTGGGTCTGTAGGGTTTTACCAGCTGCCCTCCCTGCCCGCCCTCCTGTTCCCGTCCTTAGTCCTGCCCTTCAGCTCCAACACCTGTCCCTGTCACTGCTTCCAAACACATCTGCACAATGCACCGTCCTCACAGCAGTGCTGAAAGGGCCCCCTGCAACACTAGCACTCCCTTCCCTGGCCCCAGGAGTGGACGCAGGGTATATAGCTGCTTAACTAGGGTTCCTTCGCCCTCTTACAGCCTCGTCATCCTCGCCCTGGCCTGTAGAGGGCGCTATTACCCCCAGCGCTGTTATCAGGGCCCGGGAAGCCCTCACCTTAGGAAGGAAGATCAGAGCGAGCGTAGCAGTGACGGTGCTGTGGGTGTGGAAGAAGAGGAGGAGGAGAGTCCAGTCCGGGTGCAGGGAGGGGGCCAGCATGAACCTGGAGCCGAGTGGGAGAAGCTGATCATCCATGCGGGAGGCGGTGGCCTCACCGGCCCAGAGCCCTGCCGGGGAGGGTGCGTTCCTCCCTGCCTGCCTGGAGATGGAGCTGCTGTCCCAAGAGTCACGTCATCGCCACCTCCAAGAAGCCCGCCAGGCTCCACAGGCTCACGACTCTATGAGGACCCCCTATGGGCTCATCTGTCTACCCCACAGGACAAGGTCCCCCCGAACACCCTGCAGGCCTGGGGCTCAAGGGCTAAGGGATGAGGAGGAAGGGAGGGAGGAGAGGGTATGGAAGGCATAAGTTGGGGGTCCTGTAGGATGGCTCAGAGCACCCCAACACTAGGGGGCAGCACAAGTCACAACAGCTAAACCTCGTAGGCAGCTAATATGTCCATCAACAGATGAATGGATAAAGAAAATGTATTTACACACAGTGGAGTACTACTGTGCTGTAAAGAAGGATACACTTGAGTCTTTTGTAGGAAAATGGATGCAACTGGAGACCATGATAAGTGAAATAAATCAGACACACAAGCTTCAACATCACCTGATTTCTCTTATTTAACTCCAAAAATAAAGAGGAAATAAAAGACAGATAAGCCGTGCGTCGTTGCGCATGCCTGTAATCCCAGCACTCGGGAGGCTGAGGCAGGAGGATCGTTGCAAGTTTGAGACCAGCCCGGGCTATAAAGTGAGCTCAAGGCTAGCCTGAAACTGCATAATGAGACCCTGCCTCAAAAAAGACAAAAAAAAAAGAAAAGGGTTATGTGCATGTAGCATTCCCCACAAGCAATGTAAATATTATGCATGGCAGGCATTAATAAAACTGGTTTTTGTTTTCTTTTTCTGAGACAGGGTCTTGCTGCATGGTTCAGGCTGGCTTTGAAATGACTATGTAGCCCAGGCTGGCCTTGAACTCCCAGTGAGCCTCCTGCCTCAGCCTCCCATGTGCTGGGATTACAGGTGTGCACCACCACACCAGGCTAAAAATAATTTTTTTTTTTTTTGGTACCGGGAATTAAACTCACGACCTCAGGCTTGCTAGGCAAGTGCTTATGCCACTGAGCTATATCCCCAGCCCCTAAAATAAAAAAAAAATTAAAGGAACTAGGAGGGGAGTGGAAGTGGGGCTTGCTTCCTGGCCTTATCACCTGTTGGGGATGTGGGGTGGGGGAGCAGAGGGGCCTGTCCTCAGCCTGCTGCACCCGGAGGCGGCAGCGCAAAGGTACCAGGCGGGGAGAGCCTGGGGAGGCGCTGCACTCACCGGGCCGTGTGGAAGGCGGTGGAGAGCAGCAGCTCGTTGTGCAGGGCAATGCCCATGTAGCGTGGCTCATGGAAGGCTGAGGGCACCGCGCGGGTGGCGTAGCACAGGAAGCTGCCCCAGCACAGCAGCAGCATCTCCGCTGAGGAAGCAGGGGGGACAACTCAGCATCCTGCCGCCCTTTCCCCGGGGGGTGGGGGGAAGCATGGGTACAAGCCAGGACAACCAGGCCAAAGGGACCCGAGGGCTGTGCAGCTCACCCACGACCATGACGTAGTCCCAGCGGTCATGGTGACAGAGGTAGAAGTGGCGGCCGGTAGGAGTGTGGCCTCGGGCCACCAGAGGTGTGAGCTGGCCTCGCTCCAGGATGCCTGCTGTCCACACAGCCAGAAAGCCCAGCACGACGAGCAAGAGCAGGGCCAGGCGCCGCAGCAGCTGCCCACTGCCCAGGTGTGTGCTGCGCTGGGCCGCGCGGCTCAGAAACAGCTGGAGTACTCTGCAGCGGCAGGGCACAGAGAAAAGGGTGAGGCCAAGAGGGCCAGAGCCACGTGTTTACCTGTCCTCAGCTCCCTGCCTCAGCTCCCTGTCCCCGAAGGGGCCCAGCAGGGAAGGCTAGGCCACGGGTGGGGTCGTGGGCACAGGGGTGGAAGACTCCCTTGCATGGATGAGCTTGGGGGTGCGAGGGCAAGATCTGCCCCAGGCCCTACCGGTAAAGCTTGAGGGTGATGGTCCCATAGACGATGGCAAAACCCAGCAGCCGGACCCATCGAAGAGCGATGCAGCGGAAGGCACTTGGCTTGAAGTACAGGATGAAGACCTGGGGGAGGGGCAGGGAAGAGCCACTCTGCTAGGCCCAACCTGTGCGAGCGGTGGAACCCTCTCTCTCCCAGCAGCCCTATAACAGATGTGTCTTCATGTCCTGTTGCACAGGAGCGGGTTCAGTGGGAGAGAAGGGAGGTTCTGGGCCCACATTGCATGGCAGGTCTCCGAGCTCTTGGAAGCCTGGGGCAGGTTGGCTCAGAGCGCACTATACTATCTGCCATTGCTGAGTGCACCAAGTGGCCACTCCACTTGAGGGTAAGGAGAAAGGGTTCTGGGCTTTGCAGGGTGCCAGGGTGTGCCTCTGGGGGACTCTGGGAAGTGGGTCCAGCTGCTTGCCACAGACTCACAGGGAAGTACAGAAGCAGGGATCCGAAAAGGATGGCTTCCAGCAGGATGACTCCAGATGCCTGGATCCTCTGTGGCCCAAGAGGAAGATGCAGTGAGCAGGCAAGGAGGGGTCAGCGCCTAGACCAGGGTGCTGGAGGGTCTCCGGTGTTGGAGGCCCGCTCTGGCCCTCAAATCAGCTGGAACACCAGCTCCACCCTGTGCCCACCCTGGCTCCTAGCTATGCTGGACTGAGCCTGCCCAAGGCTAAGGCTTCACACGGTGCCTTCCCAGTCTAAGCCTTCCCAGTCCCACCCTGGGCTCCAATCAGAGGCTGCTGGAGCAAGCAAGGACCTGCTGGATTCCTCCAGGCTCTGGGTTGGAGGGCTCTGTTCAGAATGGGACACCCTGACCTTGCCCAGTAAACATCCAGTTAGCCAGGCTCAGTGGTGCACACTGGGAGGCTGAGGCAGGAGGGTTGCAAGTTTGAGTTCAACATGCACCACAAAGCCTGGCTAATTGGATCCTTTTGCAACTGAGACACCTGTCTGACACCAGATAATGAGTGAAGTTTAGAGTCAAGTTTGGCACCCAGCCCTGCCCTCCAAGTTAGTTCTGGCCTTGGGTAGCTCAGGTCTCCACTGAAGTGGGCAGTGTGTGCAGGACTGAGGTGGGGCCTGACTCGCCTTGCTCCAGCGGCAGCGGTAGGACACCAGCATGCTCAAGAAGACAGCCAGCATACAGCAGGCCTGGCAGGCCAGCACCACGGCCCGCAGCACCAGGGCCTCCTGCGCCAGGCACGGCGTGGCATCCGTACAGCCGGTGCAGCCCTCGGGACACGGCTGGCACTGCCACGGCCGCTCCGCGCTGCCTTGTGGGGACCCGGGTGGCCCAGTGGGCTCTGCGGCACCTTCCTCTCCTCCTACAAAGTGCAAGGTACTGCAGAGAGAGTGCGACCAGGGCTCCTGAATCCTGGCCTACTCTGACGGCCGCTCGGCCAGGGGGTGAGGGAGTGGGTACCCCCGGGGAGGGCAGGGAACAAGAACAGGAAATGCTAGGTTGGGGCCCACTGGGGGGCCAATTGGCAGTACACCACATGGTGAGCTCATTCTCAGAAGGCAGACACCCCCAAATAGCCCTACCGACACCCCTGCTTCTCTCCACCTTCTGTCCTCGCCCCACCTGGAGTGTCCTTCCGGATCTCCCCTAAACTGCCTTCCTCCTTGACCCTCCCTCGCCCCAAGCCCGCCCGGTCCTCACCGCGCTCACGTACCCCCAGAGCCACTTGCCTCGAAGAACCCAGGTCGGCAGCGACAGAGGTACTGGCCAAGGACAAAACCCCGACCCTCCAGGGGGACACACTGCGTGGGACAAGATGATGCACGCTTACCCGGCGCCCTCTTGGGAAGAACTAGGGGCCCCTCTGCCCCCATCCGTGGTGTCTGAGGCTACACCAGGGCCCCACCGTGAGAAGCCGCCCTTCATCTTTGGGGAGTTTCCCTCTCTGGACTCTTCACCCCCAAAACACTCTGTTGTCCCTTCCCAAGGAGACTCCAAGCAGGCAGAGAGTCCAGACAGACCAGCCTCTTCCTCAGATGGGCAGTGACAGTGACATGCAAGATTCATTTCCCAGCGCCCAGCGGCCAATAGGCCCAGGCAGAAGCTGGCATCTCTGTGCCAGGTGTACTTCGGAAGCCTATGTTCTGCTTCAAAGGCTGCCCGCCTGGGGGTTGGAAAGACCCCCGCAGATGAGCAGCTTCTTCTGTCAGAGGCCATCTGGCTTCAGGGCAGGACTGCTTTCTGCAGCCCTAATGCCAGGCTAGTGCCAGGTGGTGGGATGTCGGGGCTGACACTTTGTTCCAGGTGCACCCATTGGTGTCTTTTTTTTTTTTTTTTTTGTCTTTATGAGACAGGGTCTCGCTAGCAGTTCAGGCTGGCCTTGAGCTCACTTTGTAGCCCAGGCTGGCCTCGAACTCCCAACGATCCTCCTGCCTCAGCCTCCCAAGTGCTGGGATTACAGGCGTGCGCCACCACGCCCGGCTCACCCATTGGTGTCTGCCCAGCACGGTGGAGCAAGCCTCTGGGGCAAGCAGGGGGATGAGCACATGGCCTGGGGAGTGGCTGGAACCAGACACCAGTGGGCAAGGGATGGGCTTAACCATTGGCAGCCCCTGATCTCCTTCTGCCAGAGGCTTAGTGTGTTGCTTATGAAATCGAGGCCAAGCTTTCTATACCGTGGGCCACTCTGATGCACCCTGATCTAGCTGCATCTGCACAATTAAACAAAAGTGCACCTGGGGAGGATGAATGTGTGGCCATGTTAAAAAATGAACTACCAGGCTTGGTGACACACTTTTGTCATCTCAGCCCTTGGGAGGCTGAGGCAGGAGGATCGCCACCAGTTTGAGGCCAGCCTGGGCTACCTAGTGAGTTCAAGGCCAGCCTGGAATACATAGCAAGATCCTGTCCTCCAAAACCAAAAAAAAGGGCTGGGGATATAGCTCAGTGGAATAAGCGCCTGCCTAGCAAGCGCAAGGTCCTGAGTTCTATCCCCAGTACCGCAAAAAAAAAAAAAAAAAAAATCAAAACCAAAAAAAAAAAAAAAAAACCGAAAACAAAAGGGGCCCTGGGAAGGGACCCTGGAGCACTGAGAGCTTTCAGACGGCAGAGGCTGAGCAGCTGTGCCGTTAAAAGTCCTGCCCTTTCACCTCTGCCAGTTACTAGGGTTTCCCCAGAAGCCCATGATGCCGGGTGGCTTTGTCGGCTGTTCCTAGGGCTGGGTGGTAGCAGTGCCCTCTCCTCACCTGGGTGCTGTTGAGGTCACACAGGTGTGTGTTAGAGAACCAGCCAGGGCCACTGGCACACTGATTGATGTCCACAGTCTGGAGATCTATGTCCATCTGCACCTGTCCCCTAGGGCAGGGAATCGGCAGTCAGGGCGACAGCAAGGGATGCCAGCATGTCCTTGGGCACAGACTTTCCCAGCGCTGTTAGCCCTGTCACTGTGGCAACTGGCCCCTCCTACTAGGTCCTCAGCCCCATCCCTCACGTCTCAACCTCCTATTATTTTCTGGCCTCTGTAACGGGAGGAAGGAGGGGACGGACGTGTCAAGATGTGCAGGAGCCAGGGCTCTGCTGATCCCTGGGAGGATTTTCACACTTCCCACTGTGTGTGCACACACGCACACACACACTCAGTGCACACTGCCCGCCCCTTACCCTGCCCAAGCCAGGTCTGAGCTGCTCGAAGCCCAGGAGGAAAGGAATGGGGACCCCTAATCTGAAGCTGCCTGGCCCACAGCTTCCCAAGCCCAGCTCCAAACTGCGTAGGGAGAGAGCTGGCAGAGGGGAGGAGCCAGGCCGCCTGGCTGCGGGGTGGGGTGGCTGCGGGGTGGGGTGGCTGTGGGGGTGGGCGGGCTCCCTGTTGGGAACAGCTGAAGAGGCTGATTGTTGAACACCTTTTGTGCCTTTGCCCCGCCCCCCACCCGCAGGGCTGCAGCCTCTTGGCAGAAGTGGAGCGGGGGGGGGGGGGGGGGGCAGTTATTGGAGGAGCATCACAAGCCCCTGGGTCAGGAGTGCAGCACAGCAGGGCTTGCCTGAGGGGAGAATACAGGCACTAATGGTCCTAAGAAGCAGAATGTGGGGGCCCACACCTGTAAGCCTAGCACTTGAGAGGCTGAGGCAGGAGGGTCACTGAGTTAGAGGCCACCCTGGCTACATAGCGAGATCTGGTCTCAAAATCAGTACCAAAAAGAGTGATAGTAGGACCAACCCAGCACCAGGCTTCCTGGATAGGAAGGGCATTAATTCCAAGCCCCCGGCACCAGGCTTACCTCGGTGGGGAGTGCCCTGCTAGCTACCCTAAGAACCCTGTTACACAGACTGACACTGCTATCCAAGCCAAACCCTCCCCTGCCTCTCACAGTCAGGCCTCAGACCTGAGGGCCAAGGCCTGTGCCTATCTGTGCCTTCACACCTGTGCACACCGAAGGAAGAGGGCCTGTGTGGAGACATGTGCTGGCATGTGCGCACCCACCTCACACACGAGCTCAGGGCATTCACTTGTACCTGCTCAGCACAGGTCAGCAGATTCACCCCTACACACGCGTACACTCACACCTGCATGCACTAACAGGTTCCCAGTGCTGCCTGCAGAGACAGCTGCATGCAGATACACACAAATGTGCCCCCAAACACACACGCTCTGGCGAACAGCCCAGGCAGAGCAGGACTGACGCCTGACCCTGACCCTGGCCCCTGACTCCTCAAAGTTGTGAGATTCTGACATACCTGACCTCTGGGCTTAGGTCGGGCTTGAGTCCATAGAAGGTGGTGGAGAGTGTGGCGAGCCAGCCAGGACGGAGACGGCCCTCCTGGCAATCCAGGAAGGGCAGGGACAGCTTCACCTGCCGCACGTCCCCCACGTACCCATCCCCCTGGGGCCACTTGGGGCTGTCAAGGCTCTGCAGGTCATTGGTCAGCACCCGCTTCTGCAGGCCGGGGCCATCCAAGTCCTCTGCCAGGCTCTTTACCCACACCGTGCTCCCTGACAAGTCCTGCAGGAGGGTCTCCGCCCCCCTCCGGGTGGCCTGCAGGGCCAGCGGTAGGTGGCTGGCCCCTGGTGGAGGGTTAAAGGTCAGCAAAGCCCGGTAGGCCCTGGGGTCTCCCTCGGCCACACTGCGGACCAGGGCCTGGTACCATTCCACATCCTCCTCCATGCTGGACTCGCGGATGTCGTTGGCCTGCAGTAGCATGTTGAGGAAGTTGGCGGCTTGGGCCAGGGTGCCCGCTGCCCCCTGCAGCCCCGGGGGGACCCCTGGCCTGGCCTCCACCCCTGGAGCCTCGTAGCGCTCGCTGCAGTTTGCGTCCCCCAGCTGGTGGGCGTCTCCGGAGTAGAGAAAAGCCAGGGCCGCCTCGGCGCCCTGGGGGGGCCTCCACGCAGGTGCTAGTACTGGCTCTGCCTGGGTGGGGAGCAGGGGCAGGGAGCGGAGGGGCCTCGGGACCCCCAGAGCCCAGCCGCAGAGGAAACAGCAGCCCAGCAGCCCCCACACGGGAGAGGGCCGGAGCATGGCCCTGGCACCCATCCTTGGCACAGCTCCTAGGACCCTGGGCTCTGGGCTGCCCAAGGGCTCCAGGGCTCAGGGGAGCCCAGGCAGAGGCTGTGCCACCTAGGGCGGCTGCTCGTGCATCCTCCGCTCTCAGCCTCTCACCCTCACCATCCCACCTGTGTTCTCTCTGATGTCCTCGCCCCCAGCCTCTGGCCGCAGATATGAGGGCCCTGCCTCTCCTCTCTCAGTGTGACCCCCTCTTAATCCTGGCACAGCATGCCTCCCCGCCCCACCCCACATCTGTCCAGAGAGGAGGGAGGGAGGGGAGGCACCAGTCCTGCTGGCCTCCTCCTCCCCCTGCCCTTTGCTCCAGTAGAAGAGATGGGCAAATCCGGGATGGGGTGCCATAGCAACGCAGCCCATGCTCTCCACCCGCCCAAAGGACGTGATCAGGGCCAGCCTGTGCCCCTGATGCCAAGCTGCTCACCTGGAATTTGAGACCAGGACACTGAGGGTGGAGAATCGAGCCTAGTGTCACCAGACTCAGGCTTGGGGCGATTCCTAAAGTGCTTTTCCTGCCCACCATCTCAAATAATCCTGCCCCACAGCCACGGGTGGCACATGGTCTTTTTTTTTTTTTTAAAGACAAAAGAATGGAGACATATGAACCAGAATAAGCCATAAACAATACCAAAAATACAAAATTATACAGAATGTAGTAGGGAATTAGCACTGGATGTTGTATTACATAATGTTATCTTCACATTAGTTATCACATAAACATTAAAGGAAATACCAAATTATAGAGAAGATAGTAGGGGCTTAGCACTGGATGCTGTGTAATATAATGTTGTTTTCACTTCTGTTAATACAAAAACGATTGAGGAAATACAGAATTATAGAGAACATAGAAGGGAATTAGCCCTGGATGCTGTCCTACATAATGTTACCTTCACCTTTGTTACTCAGTTACACAGATGATGGCCCATTTGATCATTCAGTTTTCTCCTCCCTCATCTCCGTTGCCCAACCACTCAATCAGTCATCTTCCCTGTGATAATAACTGTACTCCTGGGTTTATCTATATCCTTGGACTCTCACCTTGGGAAGAGATATAGCTGCCTCAGACTATACTACAGCATACATGGGTGTATACAAACTGCCATGGTCGGAGGTGGAAGAGCACCTATGCTCACAGCGGACCACCCGGCTCTGCCCCAATGCCGTGCTATAGGTGGGGGCGGGTCCAGTCCGTGGGGCGCCCTCAGCGGGGCCTACAGTGGAGCAGCTGCGGGGCCCACAGCAGAGCAGCCACGGGGCACGTGCCCCTGTCGGGGTGCCCTTGGTGACCCGTTCGGCTCTGTCCTGTTGCCTCGATGCCAGAGGCCCTTTCTTCTCCTCCTCCCTCCTCCTGATCTACATTATTACCATTCCCCACCCCTTGCAGCTGGGCATTGGATGAACTTACAATGCTTGGTATAAAGGCTTGAAATCTCCCCGGCCCGTTCTCACTGTGTTAGTTCAGGGTATGAACTGAGCTTAAAGATTAGTTCTAGAATAGGGTTGGAGGATTTTCTCAGGTCTGCTGTATAGAGCATGTTGTTGATTTTCAGACTCCCAGTCTGCTGTCCCTCATCCCTATTTGTGGCTGTGGGTTCACGCAAGGTCCCCATGTGCAAGCTGTAAGGAGACCCTCTTGGTGCTCACATTAATAGTTTGGGGTGAGTCCTGGAGGCCATGGATTCGTCCCATTGTTGCCAGGAACAGGTGGTGCTTGCTCAAAGCTGTCGAGACTCAAGGTGCTCCCAGAGAGAGTTCAGGGTGGGAGCTGAGTTCTGGCAACCAAGCTCATACTTCCTGCCTGATGCTGGAGTGAGAAGGGCGTGCAGCCACGCGATCCACCTCCATCTGCATCTCCCTCCCGCTGTGGTGCTGGAGCCCCCGTCTGCTCCTCGGCTGGATCCCTGGGAGCCACCGTGGCTCACCACCGAGGTTCCCCACTGCTCTCCACTGGTAGCGGCTCACCCAGCAGAGAGGTGGGGGCCACCTCCTCAAGGCAGATGCAGAGCCGGGCGTGGTGGGCTGTGTACTAGTTGCATTGATTCTCTCCAGGCGCTGATTAGGAAGGTTGCCGCAGGGTGGGGACTGTGCCCCAGTGGCTGTTGTAACTTCTCATCCTCACACTGGGTTCGACAACTGCTCCCGACCGCCATTGCCTCTTTTCCTGGCTGTGCCCTCCCCTCTCCAGCCCAGGACCAGCTCTCAGAACTCCGCTCTCCCCTGGTTGAGTCGGGAGGCTTCTGTGAGCATGGGTCTCCAAAGCTGAAGCTCTTCCCTTTCTGTCCTTCACATGTTGCTATATTCCTTTTCTTTTTTTTTTTTCCGGTACCGGGGATCGAACTCAGGGCCTTGTGCTTAGCGGGCAAGCACTTACACCACTGAGCTATACCTCCAGCCCTGTTGCTATATTCCTATATTCCTTTGTCTGAGTGGCATTCCTCCGGGAGGTTCTCTCTCTGCTGCCTACCCAGTCACCATCTTGAAGTCCTCTCGTAAAATTTATTTAGTTATTTGTTTCTTTCTAATGAATTGACCATTACATTTCTAAAGTTCTGAAATGGCCAACAGCCCATAGAAAGATACCACTTTAGGCTCCTGCTTGAAACCAACAGCTTCAGAAAACTGCTGGCCTTGATTCAGGGCCATGGCACATGGTCTTATTCTCATTTCACAGATGCAGACCCTAAAGCTCAGAGATCCCCCGAGACTATGCAGCTGCTTATTATTAGATCATTTGAGACTGAAACCTAAAGCACTGACTCCCCTCTTCTGCCCAATTAAACCCCCATCATCCTCAGGGAATTACGACAACATCCCGCCCCTGCCAGGCGAGGTAGTGCAGCCTGTAATCCCAGCACTTGGGAGGCTAAGGCAGTCTGTAATCCCTGTCTCAAAATGATGATGATAGCCAGGCATGGTGGCACACGCCTGTAATTCCAGCACTCGGGAGGCTGAAGCAGGAGGATCGCTAGTGAGTTTGAGGCCAGCCTGAACTGCAGAGTGAGACACTGTCTCAAAAAGACCAAAAAAAAAAATGACAACGGTGATGATAATAATAAGCCTCTAGGCTGGGCGTGGTGGCGGTTTGCTCGTTTTTGCTGTTTGCGACAGGGTCTCACTGTGTAGCCCAGGCTGGCCTTGAACTCTCACTGATCCTCCTGCTTCAGTCTCCTGAGTGCTGGGATTACAAGGGGGAGCCATCATGACTGGCTCCTGGCCCTTTTTATTTTTTTTTTTATTTTTATTTTTATTTTTTTTTTCCGGGACCGGGGATCGAACTCAGGGCCCTAGTGCTCGGTGGCAAGCACTTAGCCCACTGAGCTGTACCTCCAGCCCCTCCTGGCCCTTTTTATGTTTTACTTTGATACAGGTATATATGAAGTTGCCCAGGCTGGCTTGAGCCTGTGATCACCTGTGCCAGCCTCCCAAGGGGCTGGGATTACCAGCATGGGCCACAGACCGGGCTGCACGAGCCCGCTCCGTCTCTCTTCTGCTAAGCTGCTCACCCAAGCTTTGATGTCGCAGGTCACTGAGTGGGTACAGGAAGTAACAAGTGGGGCGGCTAAGACCTACCTGGCTGCTCAGGTGACAGCGAGTGATTCTGCTCTGGAACCTCGGTGAGGGGCATGGGAGAGAGCAGAGGGCAAAGCCCGAGCGGAACCTCCTGATGTCAGGACTACACCTTCTGGCCCATGGCTCGGATTTCTCTTTTAGAGAGAGGGAAATGAAACCGTGAGAGCAAGGCAACATTCCAAAGGCCACACGCCACCTAGCGGCAGAGCTGGGAACAAACCTCACAACACATCCCTGATTCCCCGTGGAAAGAGAGACAGAGACAGAAACAGAGACAGAGACAGAATCCCAGCACTTGCAAGACAGAAGCAAGAGAAATGCTGCAAGTCTGAGTCCAGCCTGGGCTAAAGAATGAGACTCCATCTTTTTTTTTTTTTTTGAGACTCCATCTTAAACAAACACCCAAAATGACAAAAAAGTGAGCTCAAAGTCCACAGAAATTCAAGTTACACAAACACAAAGATACCATCCTTTGTCTGGAACTGAATTTTAAATGTTTTACCAGCATCTAGGCTACAGGCTCAGATAAGGAAGGAATTGGGAAAGCCAGCATTCCTTGTTCTGCCTTGCAGAGGGCACCCGCATCTGCCCGGGTGCAAGCGGAGCTCACTGCCTGTGGCTCTGCAGCGCCCTCTGCTGTCCAAGAAAGTAATGGGACAGCAGAGGGCGCTGGAGAGCCACAGGCCTTGCCCTCGCTAATTCCTGGGGCCCAGACGCCCTGTATCTTAGGTGTTCTTTTGATGTCCTATAGCAATTTCTTTCTTTTTGAAACTGTAATCGCCTGACCCCTCCGGGGTCCTACAGCAATTTCTCTCTTTTTTTCTAGAAACTCTAGGGACATCTGAGAAGGCGCTGCGGAAAGGGAGGGAAGAGAATAAGACTCTGGAGGTCAGACATGGTGGGCTTTGTCTGCCATTGCACCTTTTTGAGAGTCGGCTCAGGGACCCACCAGCTTTAGTCTGTTTCGCCCCAGTGACTCTGTAGTGCCAAGCGAGAGGGGACTCTGTATCAGGAGGCTCTGTGGAACCATTCCACGTGGATGTACTAAGGGTCCCTCTGTGCCACCAGAGTCCTTGGCGCTGGAGCATCCCGGGGGCAGACAGCAAACATGGCCCCGTTCCCGTAGTGTTTACAGTGCAGGAGGGAGAACAGTTTCGTCAAATCACTTGGAGCTCAGAGAGAGGGAAAGGCCCAGGCAGGCAGATCTCCCTGGTGGAGTGAGGAGAAAGTTCAATCTGTATATATCTATATATTTATATACACATATGTGTGTGTGTATGTATATATATATATATATATATATATATATATATATACATGTTTTTGTTTTTGGTCTTTTTTGAGATAAGGTCTTGCTATGCAGTTCAGGCTGACTCTGAACCCACTTTGTAGCCCAGGCTGGCCTTGAACTCACAGCATTCCTCCTGCCTCAGCCTCCCAGGTGCTGGGATTACAGGTGTGTGCCACAACACCTGGCTAGGAAGCTCAATCTCAACAGCAGGCAGGAGTTTAATAAGCACAGGGTGGAGAAAAGGGAATCGCTTGTGCAATGCTATCCATGGGGGGAACTGCCACAGTGCTTACAGGACTGTGGGGACAGACAAGGTGCAGTCAGAGGGAGGGAGCAATCAGATCACACAGGGTCCTTGTCTTGGTTAATTTTTTCTTGTTGCTGAGACAAAATACCTGATGCCCAAAATCAAGGAAGAAAAGGTTTATTTAATTAACAGTTTGCGGATGTTTCAGTCCATACTTGGCTGGCTGCAAGGCAGAGTGGCACATGGCAGAGGGCGATGGAAGACAGCAAAAGCAACAAGAGCAAAAGGGAGGAGCGGTGGCAAGCAGCTTCTTTTCCTCCCTTTCGTTGTATGCAAACTGGACCATGAATCAATCATAAACTTTAGAAGCCGCCCCATGACTGCATGAGACTCTAGGGGGAACATTCAGACATAAACCATACAGCCCTACATGCTTGTTTAAGGACTCTTGTCTTTATCCTAAGAGCAATGAGAAGGCTGAACAATTAACTATAAGTGCAGGCTCTGAACAAACTTGCATTTTGATTTTTTTTTTTTGGTTTTGTTTTGTCTTTTTGAGACAGGGTCTTGCTATGCGGTTGAGGTTGGCCTTGTGCTCACTTTGTAGCTGAGGCTGGTCTTGAACTCACCAGAGATCCTCCTGCCTCAGCCTCCCAAGTGCTGGGATTACAGGCGTGCGCCACCACGTCTGGCCAAACTTGCATTTTGAAAAGGTCCCTCTAGCTGCTGGCCTCAGCAGACCCTGAACTTTCTTCCCTTCCATGTTCCTTCAAGTACAGAAGCTGCTAAGTTCTGCCAGCTGATCCTCCTTATCCCTTGCAAATTTCATTGTCTCCCTTGGGAAGATTGCCATGGGTTCCTAACTGGCCTTCCTGCCTCCTGTCTCTCCTCTTCCAAGCCACAAGCATCATCTTGTCCGATCCTCACAGCATCCCTGTCACATAAGCCAGGCTGAAACCCTTACCGAGCTCTAGTGGCCCTATGAATCAAGGTCATCCCAGCTTGTGAAAGTCAATTGTTAAAATTGTTCAAATTTAGCCAGGCATGTTGGTGCATGCTCATAATCCCAGCATGCGGGAGGCTGAGGCAGGAGGATCCTTGTGAGTTTGAGGCCAGCCTGGGCTACAAAGTGAGCTCAAGGCCAGTCTGAACTGCAAAGTGAGATCCTGTCTCAGAAAAAGACAAAAAGTTGGTCAAATTTTATAAGGTGATTTTTAAACATAGCCAGTATTAAAAATAAAATTACGTAAATTTATAGGGCTGGGGATGTAGCTTAGTGATAGAGTGCTTCCTTAGCATAGGCAAGGCCCCAGGTTTGATTCCCATTGCTGCAAAAAATAAACACCTGGGTGTGGTGGTGCCTGCCTGTAACCCTACCACTTGGAAGGCTGAGGCAGGAGTATTACTGGGAGTTTGAGGCCAGCTCCATAGTGAGTTCAAGGCCAGTTTGAACTACAGAGCAAGACCCTGTCACAAAAAGAGAAAAGGATACTACAAATGTATAAATTATATTAAAAATAAAGGTAATAAATTCTTTTTTTTTGAGACAGAGTCTTGCTATGCAGTTCAGGCTGGCCTAGCACCCTCTTTGTAGCCCAGGCTGGTCTCGAACTCACAATGATCCTCCTGCCTCAGCCTCCCCAGTGCTGGGATTACCGGCTTGCGCCACCACGCCTGGCTCATACATTCTTGAAATTCATGATTTCCTAATAATTTCCCCTCTGCCTTTGGGATTATTTATGCCCATTATATCTGCGTGATTATCATTGTGTGCACGTGCGTGTGTGCGCTCGTGCATCTGCGTGCGTGCGTGCGTGCATGTGCGTGCGTGCGTGCGTGCGTGCGTGTGTGTGTGTATGTTGTGAGATAGGGTCTTGCTACTTAGCCCAGGCTGACCTCCAACCTGCGCTGATCATCCTGTCTTAGCCTCTGGAGCACTGCAGTTACGGGCGTGCGCCACCACGCCTGCCGGGTCTGCATGCTTAAATTATCATATCATGAAGGATACGTTTCGGCTCATCTCTTTCTAACTCTGTGTCTAGCAAGACCAGATTGACAGCTTGAAATCAGCCCTTAAGCAAGCGCTACAAATCAGTGCGGGATTTACTGCTTTGTGGATTACGTAGATGTAAGAAAGCGATGGAGAATATGCTAATTCAGGTTTAAACTTCTTGTGTTGTTTGTAGCTGTGTGACTAGCACAAAAATAAAGGTACATTCTTCCAGTATTTGCTGTTTTCTAATTCAGCGGAGAGGTTGCACCATTGTTGACAATCCAGGGCGTCTTTCCCTTTTCACTGTCCTTTTGCGTTAACGGAGGAAAATACCAACAAAGACCGTTGTCCTTTGGTTACTGGGACCAGTTTAGCTACACTTGGAAGCGTTGGGCAAGGGCTGCGGATATAGGCTAGTGGTTGAGTTCCATCCTAGCAGAGGGAGGCCCGGGGTTGTTCCATTCCTAGCAACACACACACACACACACGGGATTTGGCAAACATCGTGTTCTCATCATTATTTGTAAACTGGGCTCCACACACCCTTTGCATCAGCAATAGTCATGACACACTTATGAACACACACGCACACAGTCCCCTTCCTCGCCCAGAGAGCCGGTTGTTAGCACTCATCCGCACAACACGGGATCTAGAACTCAAGAGCTCATCGCTGTCATTCCAGGGGCCGCCACGAGGGGATGCGGATTAACAGAATGTTTCAGCCAAGGAGTCATACATCGCAAGCAACATGAGCGGGACAAGAACTACAGATATTCCCCAAATCAACGGCTGCCTCCTAGGACTAGCCCGGTGCTTGGGACCTGCCCTACTCCACTGCGGGGACAGCCGGGGCACTAGCACCCAGGAAGTAAAAACCAGGAGTCTCTAGGCAGGAGACCTACGCTTTAGGTCCCAGCCAATAGAGACCAGGGAAGCGCGCTACGTCACGCAAAGTGGAGGCTGGAGCGAGCACGCCCCGGAGAGGGGTGTGGCCAGCCCTCCAGGAAGTGGCGTCATCCGGGGGGCGGTCCGCGGCGGCGGCGGCGGCGGCGGCGCGCGGCCTGGGCTCGCGCTGCGCTCCGCGCGCCCCCCGCCCCCTGTAGGAGGCAGAGGCCGTGGCGGCCGTTAGCGCTGTCGCTCCGGGGGCCGCGGCGGGCGGGGCTCCCGCGGGGCCCGGCCTAGTCCCCTCCGCAGCCCGGCTGCCACAGCCGCCCGCCCTCCCTCCCGCTCCCCGATGCAGGGGGCCGAGCTCCGGGACGGCGAGGCGGCGGCGGCGGCCGCTTCGTACCGAGTGCTGAGCCGCCTCCTGGGCTACGGCGAGGCGGCCCCCGAGCCGGGCCAGCCGCCGCCGCCCCCGGGCCATGGCGCCCCGCCGCCGCCCTTTCTCGCACGGCCCGGCCCGCGGGGCTCGCGGCCGCCGCAGCTGATGGTGTTCCGCAACGTGGGGCGGCCGCCGGAGGACGAGGACGCGGAGGCAGCGCCGGGCCCGCGAGCGGCGGAACTGCTGTGTCCGCGGCACCGCTGCGCCCTGGACCCCAAGGCCCTGCCGCCGGGCTTGGCGCTCGAGCGGGCCTGGGTCCCGGCCGCCGGACTGGAGGCGCAGCTGGCGGCCCTGGGGCTGGGGCAGCCGGCGGGCCCGGGAGGCAAGCCGGCCGGCGGCGGTTGCTGCCCGTGCCCATGCCCGTGCCCTGCGCAGCCGCCCGCTGCGCAGCCCCCGCCGCCGGCCGTCGCCCCGCAGGCCGGGGAGGACCCCACGGAGACGAGCGACGCGCTGCTGGTCCTGGAGGGCTTGGAGTCTGAGGCCGAGAGCCTGGAGACCAACAGCTGCTCGGAAGAAGAGCTCAGCAGCCCGGGCCGCGGAGGAGCAGGGAGCGGCCGGCCGGCGCTGCAGCCGCCGGGGCCCGACCTGCCCCCGGCACCCTTCCCGCTACAGGACTTGGTCCCTTCGGGCCGGCCAGGCCGAGCCGAGCAGCACCTCCCGCCGCCGCCGCCGCCGCCTGCCGGGCCGCTGCGGCCCCTCGCCGGCCCCTCTCGGAGAGGCTCCTTCAAGATCCGCCTGAGCCGCCTCTTCCGCACGAAGAGCTGCAGCGGCGCCTCGGGCGGCGGAGACGGGACCGGCGAGAGGCCTTCGGGAGAGCTGGCCGCCTCCGCCGCGAGCCTCGCCGACGCGGGACGCTCTGCGGGTCGGGAGGTGGACGCGGGGAGGTGAGACCCGCGTGAGGCCGGCGACTAACTTGCCTTTCATTTTTCCTTAACCCCCACGCCTTTTTTTTTTTCTTGACTGCTCACACGATCCTGGCCATTTTTAAGGCAGGGTCTTGAGGAGGAGGCAGAGACGGGGCGACATCTCGAATTATACCAGAGCTAATTGTGGAACTAGCTTTCACTCTGAGTTCACACTGGGCGACTCTTCTCAGCTGGTTAGCAGCTCCCTTGCTGGGAGATGCTTCCAACACCCCACCCTTAGCCACCCCGCCTGAGTTCCGGTTTTTCCGCGGTGCCCCTCCACCGATATTAGACCTGCAGGGAGTTGGCTGGAAATGTTTGGCCTTGGGGCCAAAAAACTGGTGGCCACACCACCTTATTATCATGGTGACGCCTTCTCATTAGCCTGTGTACCCGCGCCTGGCCCCTCCACTCCCGTGGACCGCAGATGACCCGGAACTCCTGCACCTAGAAGTCAGCAGGGTGTCTATTCAGTTTTGCGCTTTACTGATGCTTCCTTAGACCCATGCACTGTCCCAAGCCTATGTGCTAACCACTGTCAGAAAGTAACTCTGCTCTCAGGCCCGTGCAAGAATGCGGAGAGAGGTTGATGAATTCTAGGCCAGTTAATGAAAATTCCAAGCTTAGACATTGAATTTTTCCCTGCATTTCTGATATTTGACACTCGGGGTTAGGTCTGCAATACCAAGTGTGGTAATGCAAAGCTGTCAACTTCTGTGTCAGTGAAATGAGACTTCCCTTGTTCGACTGCCAGTATGGATTGTCTTCCACTTGGGTCTTAGGAAGACTGGCATTGGTCTTGGTGTGGCTTGTGTGATAGATGCTTGAAACCTACGAAGCCATACACCCAGTCTACAGAACAGTTGATAACCTTGTGTGCAAGAGTCACTGGTGGGGGCCTGGAAAAGCTGTTTGCCTGGGGTCCAAGAATTTGAAATTTTAAAACGTTCTCCAGTTGATTCTGGACCCACTCATTGCATGGAATTCCCTTTGAAAGGGAGCTCTGGGGCTCCAGGAGAAAAGGGTGAGCTCAGTTTGGCTTTGTTCCCCTTTCTTAGCTGCTGTGCCATGGGTTTATTTGGGGGAATGGGTCAGACCCAAACACCCTAAGGAAATCAGCGTGTTGCCCTTCAGGTAGGCCTGTGTTTCTCCATTTGGCCCCGGATGGACTCATGCTGGGAGCTCAGGTCTTGCAGCTTTTATTGTGGTTGGCTCTGCATTCGATGCTCCACTTAGCAATCATGAGAGTGTCCTCGGATGGGGCGGGGGCAGGATTGACTGTGGGTAATGGCACAGGATAGACTGCTAATTTTCTTAGGGTTTCTCCTGCCTTTGTTCTGTATTGACCAGGACTTGATCTAAGCTTCCAGAGGCTGCCAGACATGAGGTGTGGCGTGAAATTAGCTGCTACGTCTAATAGATTCGGAAAAGGGAAAGGCATATTACGTTCCATGGCTTTTGCCTTTGGAAGCAGAATTTAATGGTCATTGGTTGCTCTGTCACAGCCTTCACACTAAGCACAATGCAGCTTCCTGCTGCAGAGCGAATCGGGCCAAACTTCTGCAGGGGAGCTTAGTTCAGGGCACTGGAGAGTTACATTTTTTGGTCCCAGGGCTTTTTCTGATGAATTGAAGAGTGAGGTGCTGGTGCTTAAGCGTGTGGTGTGGCTGCTGTTTGGAGGCAGCATGTTGGTAGCAGCTGTGAGAGTCTAGGTTGCATGCAGGACTGTGTCAGCTGTGGAATGGGGCCCAGTCGGCGGTCTTCATGCTTCCCTTCCTTGCATCTGTGAAATGGGAGTGTGATGCTTACCTCGTTCCTGACCTTGTAGGACTAGGATGAAGACAAGGGAGATCTAAGTGGAATATTTGGTGCTTTTTGGAAGAGAAGCAACACTACTGAACTGGTACATTTTTCCTGTGCTCCGGATCTGGTGCTGCTTGCCAGCTTTCCCGCAGCTCACTGTGTGCCAGTCTCACTGGCAGCCGCGCTGCTGTGAGGCACGGGCTGAGCCTGGCCAGTGTGGTTGTGATTTCTGTGGCTCTGCACCTCCTAAGCAAGGCCACGCTGGTGGGAGGAAGGATGAGTTGGGATTTTTCGCTTCTTGTCTCGATGGGTAGGACCTGTAAGCAGTGAGAAATTTCAGTCTTTTGCCAAAGGGTGTATGCCTTCCTCCTCCTCGTTGGTTGGATTAATTATGGGCCTCTGCTGTGTAGTGCGGGCAGGTATAGTAACCTCCAGGCATACTTCTCTTTGCCCCTGTTCAACATCTACTTTTCCCATCCAGCTTTCCCACAGCTACTGATGAGAAAGTGCGTCCCATCATCATTTTATTTTTAATTTTTAATTTTTAATTTTTATTTTTTTACGGTACTGGGGATCGAACTCAGGACCCTGCGCTTGCTAGGCAAGCGCTTATTCCACTGAGCTATATCCCCAGCCCCCCCATCATCATTTTATAAGGCTCAGCAGTTTCCATATTTTAACACTAAGCAAAACTTGACTTCTTTCAGATGCTTTGAGTCTGCTGAGTGGACATGCCTAGATATACTGAGTCTATAGGCACTAGGATTGAACTTAGAGATTGCTTTTTAGCTAAAGTAAGACATAGGCCTGCCAACTAATCAAGTTTCTGTTCTGGGAACTGGGCTAGGCCTTGTACCACACATATGTCGGAATTCAGAGAGCTGGGCTTGATGCCCGTGGGCCTCTGTGTAATATAGAACTTTGCTATTTCAGGAAAACCGGTGGAATTTCCTGGGCTGTTTCACATATGTTGAGCTAATTGACTTCCTTAGGATTGGGGCGAAGGTAGCATTTGATCTGCCCTTTTGAATCATCACATAACATGAGTTGGAAAAAAAAAAAAAAAAACATGAGTTGGGAATGGGGCACCTTGTTCAATTTTCAAGGTTTTTATAGCCAAGCGTGGTGGTGTGCACCTGTGATCCCAGCACTCATGAGTCTGAGGCAGCAGGGTCGCCAGGAATTTGAGGCCAGCCTAGGCTACATAGTGAATTCAAGGCCACCCTGAACTACATAGCAAGACCCTGTCTCAAAAACAAAAATAAAACCAAATAGGTTTGTTTTTACTACCAGTTGAGGCTTTCCTGGCAGTCTTAGCTGTGAGGTGTGGAAATGGAGAGCAGCTCTGAGGTGGTCTTCTGTTTGGGGAAAAAGAGATGTAGTTGGGATAGAGGCAGGCTGCCTGGGTGTCTGTGTGGGGGCTTTGCTGTTGTCGACAGACCTGACAGAGAGGACAAATATTCTTCACTAATTTCGGGGTCTTCAGAGGTAAAGGCGTCTTCCTGTCAGAGCATGACGTGCTGAGAACGAACTGTTTTGTGCTGTGAGGAACGTGTTTGGATTTGGGGTCTGCACTCTTGATCTTTTTCACTATTTCTCCACAAAGTGGTGGTGCGTGGCAGCTCCCTCAGAACGGGCTCCCTGGCTCTAGCAGACTGCCTGTCCACCTGAGCCCTGTGTGTTTCCCTTCCCACATTCTTCAGCTGGCCTCATGCCTCAGGCTTGAGGCTTGGCCTGTCCTGCTGGCCTCCCGGGGAAGTGCCCCCCGTGGGCTCATGGGCTGGTTGGTGGTGGAGTTGGATCTGACCTTGCTGCGCAGATGTCTGTGTATTGGAACTGGAAACGAGCACATGGTTTTCATGCCTGCAGCACATGAACAGACACTGGCTCTGACGTACTGCAAGTGGCACAGGCTGCCTGGCTTGGCACTGTGGCTGTAGTAGGGCCAGAGGTACATTGGGGCAGCAAAGTCTCGAATTTGGGCACCCTAGTTTGGAAGTAACTTTAGGGAGGAGTATATATGTAAGCCCTAAGGTGTCTAACAAGAGCCCGAGGGCATTACTGTTTCATTGCTTGTGCTTGAGGTTTTAAGGAATTTGAGAGCTGGCCAGCTCTTGTGTCTGCGCATTGCTGTCCTGTCCAGCCTAGTGCTTGTAGCTCCTTTCGCCTCCCAAGTCTGTTGCAGTACAAATAGTAACTTGCAGTGTCTTCACCTAGGGCACGGGCAGTGACAGAGCGGAGGCTTCAGAGAAGCACTTTGCCTGTGCCTTCTGCCCTTCTTATTCTGAAACTGGGGCAGGGCACAGCCCCCCAAACCCTGCCCACTCAGCCTAGTGCTTGAAAGTCTGCTCCTAGGTCCAGGCGCCCCTGCCAGGGTGATAGTGGCTTCAGTTTGCACCCAGTGCTTGCCAAGGTGATCTGGGGAGAATAAACAGCGTGGCATTGTGGTCCAGAGGAGGCATTTAAAATACATACTGGAGCCACATCATTCATGGAACTCTCCGAAAACCCAGCAGGTCAGCTTAGAATGGGCATTTTATCGTGCCAGATGTTTCCTCTGCACCAAAGGGGCCTGACCTAAGCGGCAATGCTACCTGCCCGCTCAGCACATGTGTGGGGTGTTAGCAGTACTTAGGAGGCCTGAGTGGTGCTTCCTGATTACATTTTGCCCCTCCTGTGGGTAAGCGCCTCAGTTTTATGTTAATCACTCCCCTGCTTTGTTTTCACAGTAGTGCTCTAGGTTGGTTGTTATGAATGACTGCTGTTAGGATGCTCCCAGGCCCTTGAGGCAGAAGCTGCTTTAGGTTGTTAGTTAGGCTGCATCTTCGTGAAGAGACGGAGCCGCACATTTTTATTATCAGCTTTTCAGCCTCTTAGACCTTTTCTGCTTCGCATCCAGCCACAAGACACTCTTTTTTTTGCCAGGAAGAGCCATCTTGGTGCTCACACATGGTTCTGCCTGGGCTTAGCCTCAGATGTTTGTCTTTTTCTAGATCCTAGAGACTGGTTTTCTTCTGCAAAATGCCAGGGGCAGGGGAGAAGACAAGCCGCAGTGAGAAGGCTCCTGCAAGGCGCGTGCGTGTGGGCACTGCCATTCCTCAGGCTTGGCACCAGAGCCTCGTCCCCACATGGGCAGATGGCACAGCAGTGCAGCTTCCTTTGAAAAGAGGCACACGGCCAAGTGGCTGAGGTGTGAACCTTCCAAAAGGCCAGTGCATGGGTTTCTGCTCGCCTGGTTTGGGTTGTGCCCACGAGTTGTCAGATAAAAGTCAGCTCGGGCGCTCTCAAGCAGCCTTCACACTCCTGTCCAGGAGAATTCGCTTCCGTTCTACCCTCGGGATTGTGGGCTAAGTGGGCAGCTGTCACAGCCCCTTCGACCCACTGGGGACTGGTGTGGCTGCCCACAGTGTGTGTCACTGTCAGAGCCTCGATCCAGCCCAGAGGAGGCTGCATCTGAGTGTGAGGTGGGAGCCACCAGAGGCCAGCCCTGTCCCAGGGCCGGCTTTGCCGTGATTTTGGAATTTTCTTGAAATTCTGAGAAGCTCAGACACCTGTGTTCAAACATAAATGGGTAAGCATCTTCTGGAGTCACTTGTACCTAGGATTTTACAATTGCAAAGTACAAATATAATTACAAATTTACAAATATAATTTACAGATACAATTTGGAATTTTTTTTTTTTTTTTTGCTTTTGTTCTCCACAGTTGATGGTTAAAAAAAGTTTTAAGTTTTGTTTAGGACTTGAGGTGAGAATATTTTTAGGTGAGTCGGCTGTAGTGTGTGGAGTCAGGCAGTGTTGTAATTGTAGCCATAATGCCTAGAGCCAGCTGGTCAATTCTTTTTTTTTGTCACTGGGAATTGAACTCAGGACCTTGTGCTTGCCAGGCAGGCACCATGCTGCTGAGCTATATCCCCAACCCAGCTGGTCAGTTCTGAGGAGGTTTTTTTTTTTTTTCTTAAAGTCTAATTTACTAAGGTATAATTTATTTGTTACAAAATTTCTCTGTTTGGCCAGGAGTGGTGGTGCACAAGCCTATAATCCCAGCACCTGGGAGGCTGAGGCAGGAGGATCTTTGTGAGTTCAAGGCCAGCCTGGGCTACAAAGTGAGCTCAAGACCAGCTTGAACTGCATAGTGAGACCCTGTCTCAAAAAGGCAAAATAAATAAATAAATAAATGAAAACAAAATTTCTCCCTTTTAAGTGTCTAGTTCTACTGATTTTGACAAACTTTAGTCTCAGAGGTTCTATCTGGCTCAGCATGTAACCCCTTCCCCTCACTTCACCATGATCCCTTTGTAGCTAGTTCCCTCACCCTGAAGTGCACTTTTGGAGTCTGGCACATTCCAGAAAGTCTGTACTGGAGGGTTTTGGATTTCTTTTCTTTTCTCATTTCTTGCTGTCAGGCCAGTTGAAATTGGTATGTAGTGAGTTCTCTTGAGTGTGTAATCAAAAGGAGGCCTGGGGAGGGGATGTGGCGGGATGGGGGAGGTAGAGTGCTCACCTAGCTAGCATGTGTGTGGCCCTGGGCTCCATCTCCAACACCAGGCACACGTGTGCACATGCACACACATGCGCACGCGCATGAGCGTGGAGATCTGGATTTTCAGTTGGTCTCTGGAGTGGTTTCTGAGAGGGGTCATAGACATAGAGAGGCCCCACCTGGATGGAGGTGGCCACCTGTTAGTCTGGATCTTGGCCCACACCTTAGAACAGTTGTGCAGAAGTCAGGTCTCTGAGGTGGTGTATGCCTGTGATCCCAGCACTCGGGAGGCTGAGGCAGGAGGGTCACTCAGTTTGAGGCCAGCCTGAACTGCATAGCAAGACCCTACCTCAAAAAGACCAAAAAAAGGAAAGAAAAAAAAAGGAAGGAAGGACGAAAAAGAAAGAGAAAGAGAAAGAAAAAAAAGCAAGCAAGAAAGAAATACCAATCTGGTCTCTGGATGCAGGTGGTGGCACACCCTGGCCTCAGGCCTGAGTGTGTTCTAGGCTCCTTCTGACGTAGTCCCCCCCGCCAGGGGAAGCTGCCCCTGTCAACCGTGCTGCTACTGCTTTTATTTTGGTTCCCAAAGAAAGTCAACTTTACACCTGACTTCCTTCCTCTTGCAGTGGACTCATTATCGCTCAGGGTGTTTGACTCTTACCAATCCCGAATCCTGGGTGTGGAGAGCCCCTAAGGGCTTCTTGTTTTGTTGGTTGGTGACTTGGTAGCCAAACCCATTTAAGGGACTGTCTTATTTCATTCTGTAAGTTTTAGGCTTTGTTACAGCAGCGTTGCTGAGGGTGACCAGGGTTGCTCTGCTCTCAGCGCCTCCGGAGTTGAGTGTGGTAGCGATTGCAATGCACATGTTTCTTTCTCCCTTTCATTCTCTGCATTCTTATCCCCAGGAAGCCCAGGTTGACAAGAACTCAAAGTGCCTTTTCTCCGGCCTCCTTCAGCCCCCTGTTCACAGGTAAGGGTAGCTTTTTTCATTGGCTGGTGTCTGAAAGCAGAAGTGTTCTAAGATCTGTCAGGCCTTTTAGAGGTTCTGGTAGCCTTATTTTCTTAACTGGGAAGGGTTAAAATATTAGCTGATGGGCTCTTCAGCCCTGGGTAAGAAAAAGGTACTGGGAAAACACTGTAAGGCTCACGTGGAGAAGTCCTGGGCTCTGACCTGTGTATCAGACCTGCCAGAACCAACGTATTCCAGGCCATCTGCTGGGTAGCAAAGTGCCCTTCATTCATTCATTCTCTGGAGACTTACTGGGGCCCCAGGCCCATCTGCAGTCGTGGCCTTCAGCAGTTTAGGGTGTGGAGTGATATTCCTGCCTGCTTTGGCTAGGTCACTGTGGGCTGGGTGTTGGTGATTGGGCAGCCCTGGCAGTCACGAGTGTTTGCTTCATATAAATTAAAAGTAGGAATTACAAATTTATAGTCTCATTATGCATAAAAGACTCTTGAAGTCATATAATTCCTGTCCTTGCTTCCAAGGGAGTTCATAGATTATCTAATAAAAATGATCCATGTATATCGGGTCTATTTTTAAAGACTTTGGGCAAAGGGGATTATCTGCTTCAGGGGGCTAGTGCAGCTGCTGGGACTCCTCATGGTGTCTAATTTGAGCCTTTCCTTGTGCAGCAGGGCGCACAGTTTATACCAGAGGAAGGCTATCAAATGCCTTCAGGGTAATGGGTAGCTGCTGCTTTTTCAGAGTAGTCCTGAGGACTGAACCTTGTGGGGCCTGACACATGCTGGGCGAGTGCTCTGCCACTGAACTGCACCCCAACCTTGCTGATTTCTGTTTTTGTTTTGGTACTGAGAATCGAACTCAGGACCTTGCACCTGTCAGGCAGGTGCTTGTGCTGCTGAGCTGTATCCCTGGCCCCAACCTTGCTTGTTTTATGGGGAGCTTTGTCAGAAAAGGAGAGCTTCCCTTGGTGGAATGTGAAGCTCCTGATTGAATAAGCCATGGGAAAGGGGTCTTTTCCACACTGCCTCACGTTTCAGAAATAATACTGTTATTGGTTGTGACTGAGAAGCATTTTTTAAAAACCCCACTGTCACCAGGCCTGATGGTGCACGCCTGTAATCCCAGCACTCAGGAGACTGAGGCAGGAGGAACACCGTGAGTTCGAGGCCAGCCTGGGCTACCTAGTGAGGCCCTGTCTCAAACTCACCCCCCAAAAAAAGCCCTCCTAAAAATCTCACTGTCAAAAACTTCTTTAGGTCTTGTGTTCCGCAAAAAAGTGATTGAAAGAATTGTGATTTGGGAGGGGGGCTTTCCGGGAGGATGTTAACCTAGTGGGGCTCCCAGCGGGGTGGACTGCAGTGAGCTCTGCGAACAAGTGAGTTGGTCCCTGTATGGACATCTGCTGGAGGAAGCAGATCTCTATTCTTACCCCACGCCTGAATGGAAAGAATCTCACTCTTCGGCAGTGTGTTTTTCTGGAGTACTTCCTTCCCCTGAAGTAAGCGCCCCCACGGTGCTGTCTTCAAGATGGTCTTGGCTCCTTGTGTTGCGCCCTTTATTGAAGTGCTGCCCCTGCCGCTGAGACCTCTCTGACCTGTTGGTATCACACCAGCGGGTTGACTGGGCCCGGTGCACTGCTTGGGAAGAGAGGTTCTCAGTTGCTGACTCTACTTCTGGTGCTTTACTCATGACTTCCAGAGCTTTCTGCCTGTCTTTTGGCAGAACTGGGGCCCGAACTGGTAGCCGTGCATGCATTACTCAGTGCTCTTTACCGAGGTTCCCCGCTCTTCTGTCTTCATTTAGTGTTCAAGACCTTCGCAAAAACTTCAGGTTCTGTAAACTTAGCTCCTGCCCTTTAGAGATATTGGTTGCCTCATTGTTTAACTGGAAAGCACTAAAATATTAACTGTGGGGCCAGTTCAACCCTGGATGAGAAAAAGGTATTGGAAATGACACTCTAAGGGCTAAGGTACAGAAATTCTGGGTTCTGACCTGCCAAAATGAAGATTCCAAGCCATGAGGTGGTAATAAACACCCTTCATCCTTTGGAGACTCAAGTGGGGCGGGAGTTGATAGGGTAGGGGACAGGCAGGGGTTGGAAGGAAGAGAAAGTGACACGCTGGGAGAAGAGAAGCCGTGTTGCCACCCCTATGAGTTCCTGTTGCAAAGCTGCCTCTGAGCGCCGGACCTGTGGCTGTCTGCAGAGTCCTAGTCTTTACGGCTGTAAATGCACTTTCAGACTTGGAAGCTTCAGCTATGAGGAACTAACTTCCTTTGTAATTTTTTTTTTTAAGGGGACTGGGGTCTGAAGCTACGGCCTTGTGCATATTCAGCAAGTACTCTGCCACTGAGCCCTTTTTATTTTACTTTTGAGAAAGGGTCTTGCTAAGTTGCATAGGCTGGCCTTGTTTTGTTTTTTTTGTTTTTGTTTTTGTTTTTGGTCGTTTTGAGACAAGGTCTCGCTATGCACTTTAGGCTCGCCTTGAGCTCACTTTGTAGCCCAGGCTGGTCTCCAACTCACAACGATCCTCCTGCTCCAGTTCACAACAATCCAGCCTCCCGAGCGCTGGGATTACAGGTGCGTGCCACCACACCCAGTGTTGAATTTGTGATTCTCTTGCTTCAGCCTGAGAGGCTGGGATTACAGATGCCACCGTGCCCTGCTAATTAACATCTTCAATGATAGATTCTCTTTTAGGTGAATACTCTGGAAGCATTAGTTAGAGCTGGCTAAGCCAACGCTGAAATCCATGTCTGCGTTGAGCTTTCCTGCAGTTCTTTACATTTTTCTGGCACTTGGCTTTTCCCTGTCCCTTTGGCCTGACAAGCCCCTGCCTCACTCCCTAAGGCAGAAATTGGTGTGTAAGTTGGTAAAGACATGGTGTGGGTTCCATTTAGTAATGAAGATCCTTGAGTTCAAGGTTGTAGGTGCTCAAGTAAGTCAGCAGCAGAACCAGCATTAGTCGGTCCTAGGATTTTCTCCCAAAAGAAACCTCGCCCTTACCAGGGTGAAGGAATGGCCAAAGTTTAAACTGACCGTGCTCGGCGGACTGTGGCCCCAGGAGCACTGGGTTCTGGGCTTTGTGAAAGCCATGGGCCCTGCCTCCGTTGCCTGCTCTCTGCTTCCCTTTGCTCTTGGATGAGGGGCTTCGCTGACACGCTTGCCTGTGCCTCCCCCAGGTGAAACGGTGTCGCTTGTGGACGTGGACATTTCTCAGCGGGGGCTGAGCTCCCCACACCCTCCAACGCCCCCTCCTCCTCCAAGAAGAAGCCTCAGCCTCCTAGGTACCGTCTCCTCCCCTCTGCCCTCTGCCAGCCTGCGCTCGCTCTCTGCCAGGAGCCAGGCAGGTCTGGAGTTTCCAGTGGTGACTAGTTCTTTGCTGCCCCAAGCAGTGGAAGGGGGCTCCCACCTGCACGCCATACTTCGCTTCCATTTGTTAGTTAGCTTTCCGTCCCCCTTGCCTGGATGTGTCGCCCTGGGATGCCCTCACTCCTGCTTTCTAAGCCTGCCGTGTTAGATGACTGACTGTTGCCTCTGGGTGAGAAGACAGTGGGGCAGGCCACCTTCTCCTCTGCCTTTCCCCACTCATTCTGTGCGCACTTCTGAACGGTTGCTTTTGTTCTCTCTCCTAGATGATATCAGTGGGACGCTGCCTACGTCTGTCCTTGTGGCTCCGATGGGGTCTTCCCTGCAGTCCTTCCCCCTCCCGCCACCTCCTCCGCCCCATGCCCCAGGTTAGCGCAGCTCAGAGGCAGGCCCACAGCATGGAGGGCTGGGAGAAGTCCTTGGGGAGAGCAGTCCAGGGAGCGCTTACCTCTCTTTCCCTTTGGCTGGACCAGATCGCCTTGGAAAGGAGGCCAAAAACTGTTCCTTTTCTAACCCGTTTTCTTATGGAGGGGAATCTGATTTTTCTCAGGAATAAAAGACTATTGAATTTTTTCATCTCCTGGCTGCTGAGACTGGACTGCCAATCTCTGAATTAGACCTCACTTAAGAAATCGCCTTAATGCCAGGGTAGTGCGGAGGTTTGCAGTGTCGCTGGGTTGAGTTCGGTGTTTTTCTAAGCCGTTAGTATTCACTGCAGCCTTATGAGTGCGTACCAGGCATTTAGGCAACCCGCGCCTGCGCTGCCAGCCTCCGGCACCCAGGGAGTAAAGTGAGTGAAATAAGCATTCTTTCCATTTGCTTGGCAAAGTCCTTACTCTTCCCGGGCAAGTAAGCGAGTCACTATTTCCAAGTCTGCCTCACCGGCGCTGCACTTCGAGGTGAGAGGAGTTGGCATCGCTCTAGGCTGGTGAAGGCCCGCAGTAGTCACCTTAGTCAGGTTAGTGAGCAGCCGCGCCCTGGGGTGGAGCCCGCCATCCTCACAGCTCTCACGGCTTTTACGTCACAGCGCACACGGCCACACAGCTTCGTTCCAGCCCATCCAGCTCCTCCCACGGCTTTGGCTTCCCCTCTCCGGCTTAGCTTCTAATGGCTGCCCCTCTTCAGTTAGCATCTCTCCTGGGGCGGGTGTGCCTGGGGTGGGAGTGGCGAGCACCAGCGGTGACCCCGCCCTTTTGCCCTGCAGATGCGTTTCCCCGGATCGCACCTCTCCGAGCCGCCGAGTCCCTGCACAGCCAGCCGCCGCAGCACCTGCAGTGTCCCCTCTACCGGCCGGACTCGAGCAGCTTCGCAGCCAGCCTCCGAGAGCTGGAGAAGGTGGGGCTGCTCTAGCCCTAGGGACTGCTGCTAGAGAGCAGGTTCCTGACCTCTGTGTTGACAGTGACTTTTCTGCCTGAGACGTAATGAGAGGGATTTAGGGGGAAACAGTGCATGGCGAAGGAAGGCGGGTGTTGATAGTTGAGCTCGTGCCGTTCCCTCCTCTTTCCTTCGTAGGGCCCTTTGCGGGAATTGTAGTTAGTCTTCTGTCCCGCGGAGGGACCAAGAGTACAGTGCGCCTGGCGTGCGCTGCCGCGGTTGAGAGCCTAGAAGCAGCTCTCACGTACTCAGATGTTGTGGAAATGGGTGGGGCCCCCAGGCAGCGGGCTGTGCGGGAACCTCGACACCTCTCTGCACCCTCTCTGCTCCGTTAACTACTTGGCTGTTCCCCGTCTTTGACAGTGTGGGTGGTATTGGGGGCCAATGAATTGGGAAGACGCGGAGATGAAGCTGAAAGGGAAGCCGGATGGTTCCTTCCTGGTGCGAGACAGCTCCGACCCGCGGTACATCCTGAGCCTCAGTTTCCGGTCCCAGGGCGTCACGCACCACACCAGAATGGAGCACTACCGAGGTGAGGCCCGGCTGCGAGAGGCCTCGCCCTCTTCCTGGGAGGGGTTTGGAGGAGTAGAGCTAGGATGAGGAGGTCTCAGACTTGTTAACTGGGGAGGAAGAGTGAGGGGTAGGGGAGCAGGGCTGCGTGCATTCAGGTCTCCACAGCGGCTCGTCTCCTGCGTAGGGGGGACCGGTACTGTCAAGAGGCTTTGGGTGCAGGACCTGTACAGCTCTCCTGAGCCTCACTCAAAAACTTTTTTTTTT
>PVLD010010704.1:0-69377 GCA_004027595.1 Dinomys branickii | reverse complement strand
CACAAATCCCCTAGGGGCGCCTAGCTAGCTCTTCCTACCTGGGAGATCCCGCAGTCCTTAAAGCTGCTTTGATGTCACTCGCTGGGCAGAGCTTCTTCCCGACTCAGGAAAAACCGGTTAGAGCGCCCACTCAACTCACCCTGGGATCCTGCAGGCAGGAATGCCGTTCAGATGTATCTCCCTGGATCGAGCTTTTTCCCGACTCAGAAATCCCGCCAATCGCAGCCGCTCCAGTTCCCGCAGTACCGGCTGCGGGGGCGAGGCTCTGAGCGGGATCCTGGAACGCTGCCCAGATTGGCACAATCTGTCCCAGTAGCTCGTTCTCTGAGTTTCCTCTGCTCCGCTGCCTCCAACAAATCCTGGTTACAGCCATCACTGTGCCGATCAGGTTCAGGATTTGGAGGCTTTCCTCCTCCCTCAATCGCTCTCTCGGCTGTACGCGATTTGAGCCGAGCTGCAGCCAAAGCGCCTCACCGATCTCTCGGGTGCCCAGCTCTCAGGATCTGCCCACTTCTCGCCGCCCGGCTTGTCCAGCCGGCCCTTTAATGCTCATGCCACTGAGAGCAGCCCGATCAGATGGAATTTTGCATCCACAGACCGGGTACCCGCACGCAAAGGATCGGTCTCTGGGAGAGATTCCCTCTGCCGCTCACCTGGTCGCCATCTTCCCGGAAGTCCGCCTTCTTTCCTTATTCTTTCCTCCCTATTTTTGTCTGCTCTTCTTTAGCTCAGGCATGGGAAGGTCTAATACAATAAAGTCCTTAGACTTTGTGTTCTGAGTTCCCTTATGTCTTCTGTCCTTATAAAACTTTCTATGATTGTTCTTTTTGCAGAATGAAGGATTGAACACAGGGCCTTCAAGATGAGCTAGAGCTCCACCCCTTAATTTTTTTTTTTAATTTTTTGATGTAGGGTGTTTTTAGGTCACTAAGTTGCTCAGTTTGGGTTTGATCTTGCAATTCTCCTGCCTCAGCCTCAGCCTCCTAATCCCACTGCCTCAATGCCAGTGGGATCACACTCATGTGCCACAACAGCCAGCTCAACTGTTTAAAATTCTTATCCTATTAATCACTGGTACCAGCTAGAATGGCCAGCATTCTAATGATTTTAACAGAGGGAAGGAGGGAGGAGGAAGGGAGGAGAGGAATAGGGGATGAGAAAGGAATTAAGGTTTGTTATGTACATGTACCAATTTCACACAAGGAACGTAGACATCCTGTACTACAAACACATATAGAAAGGAAAAAGCAAGATCAACAAATGGGTGCGGCAGGGAGGGATGGAGGGAACTAAAAAGGGATTTTACAAAACAGAAATTAATATGTGTTACAACTTCCCACAGGGAATATAGGCACCAGGTACTACAGACATATTCTAATAAAACAAAGTTTAAAAATAATTATATAAATTCTATATTTTCCTCTTTGAGACTGGTTTATCTCCTTCCAAAGAAAGCTTAAAACCAATTTTTTCTGACTCTAATGATCATGTTAAGTTACCCCCACTGATTCTGTATTGATACCAATTGACTCTAAACATGGTCACCTAAATTCTCAATTTATGTGTACAGTTAATTAGGTCTGGGTATTTTTAGCTAGAGGGTTATCAATTCCCTGAAGACAGACTCTCCTATGTCCCTCCCAATTTCTGTCCACTAGAATCACCATTGTCCTTGAAATGTCCTTAACTGCTGGGATAATATATCACTAATCTTGGGAGATCAGTCATATGAACAAATTAGTGAATAAGTATTGACAGGGAAATACATGGCACATTGTCCGCTATCAATTTTGTTCTTAATACTAACAATTATTTTGATGAGTAGAATCAATAAGTTAATTCCTCTCATAGTTATTGTTATTTTAATATTGTTACCAGTTACTATGATGACGGCTGCTGCTACTACTACCACTACTCCTGTCACTATTACTACTAAATTCTCTAAGAGTTCAGGGTCTAAATAATGAGTCAGAGGTATGCTAAGAGCAACAATTCAATTGGTCAAGTGCTCTAGCTTGTGAATTTATATACAATGCTCTCTAATCAGAGCTGAGTGTGCCTAAAGAGGTAATGCTTGCCCTTTCAATATTTGCTCAGTGAATGCACATACAGACACGTGCAAAACGACTATGTGTGCCCCATATTTTGGAGAGGAAAGTGTATTGGTAAAACTAAGAGTCTGTAATTTTTAGTGAATGCCCCTTTGAGGTAAGAATTTCTATCTTCAGTTACCAGATTGTCCTCTAAAGTAATTGAAGCCTCAGATAGAAAGCTATTCAGTGCCACTGATTAAAGTAGACCAGTTTGGGTTTAGGTGAGAATACTACTTTTGAAATGAAAGGGTTTTGAAATGGAAAGGTTCGCGTCTAAGATTAAGCTACTATGAATGGTGCTGCTATAAACACAGTTATGCATATATCACTGTAATATGATGTGTTTAACTCTTTTACAAAATACTTAAGAGGGAAATAGCTTGGGTAAATGGAATTTCTAGTTTCAAGTTTTTGAGGATGCTCCATACTGATTTCCATAGTGATTTTCCATAAACTATTTTCCTAGTTTACATTCTCACCAGCAACATAGAAGGGTTCCATTTTCCCTGAAGCTTTCCCAGCATTCACTATTTGATTTCTTGATGATGGCCATTCTTTCTAAGATAAGACAGAACCTGTTGTCTTTATTTGTATTTCTTTAATGGCAAACAGTGTTGAGCATTTATTCATGAATTTACTGGCCATTTGGACTTCGTCTGAATGATCCAGCTCCTGAATCTGTAATTAGATTTAATTAATGTAGTCATTCAGCCCAGCCACTGCATTCTGCTCTTCTGAAAAGAACTGGGATAATATTCAGTACATTTGATGAAAGGAAAAACCCATGGATTGAGTCTCTCTGTCTCCCTGTCTATCTCCCTGTCTGTCTCTCTGCCTCTCTGTCTATCTGTCTGTCTGTCTGTCTGTCTCTCTCTCTCTCTCTCTCCATACAGAGCTGCCTGAAACTAATCCATGCTACTTGTAATAGAAACAGTTCCTTCTTGCCTGCCACCTGAAAGGGTTAGAAACTAACCTAATTACTAATTCCCTTATCTTTTTTTATCTCATCAGACTGGAAAGGAAGAAGATAGGTGGCATTTTCATATTCATTGTGTTTACCACTTTTACCTTTGATAAAACTTGGAAAACTAATGCTTATTAAGACTAACTCAGAGGAAAATGTAGATGAACAGACAAAGGAATGCATTCCTTTTGAAAAAAATTTGTTAGTACCTGTTGACACTACATGAAGTTTACATTTATTTTAGGATGTAGGTACATGTGCGTAACATACATTCATACACTTTTATTCCCCTTCCCCTCCCCACCCATCTCTCTCTCTCTCTCTAATTCCTAGCTCCCCTTTCCCTATTTCATCACTATCACTATTATCATTATTATTATTGTTACTGTTGGTAGTTATTGTTGTTGATATAGTTCATGTCTACAACATATAATATTCATATTCATTGTGGGGTTTTGGTACATGTACATGATACATCTTAAAATGTTTATTCCTCTTCCCCCCACACACACACTCAGTCTCTTTGACCCCTTCCTATTTGCAAAAGATCTACCTCCCTGTTTCATTTTAACAATCTTTAATCTGCTCTTTATTTGAGCTTTGCATTACTCAAATGAGAAAAACATACGGTGTTAGGATCGTGTGTCTGATTTATTTCACCTAACATTATGTTTTTCAGCTGTATCCATTTTCTTAGCAATGTCTCAAGTAATATTATAGCCACGTAGTATTCTATTATGTATAAACAGCACATTTGTAATCCATTTTTAATCATCTATTTATGGGCACACAGGCTGCCTCCAGGCTTTAGCTACAATCATTGGTATTGGGGTATTATATTTTATTATAATAATTTATTATAATAATTTACAAAGTGGGGAGACATTAAGAAGGGGGATAGCTATGTTGAATGTAATTTCTATGTTTTTGTGTTTCTGAGACGTCTCCATACCAGTTTCCATAATGGTTGTACTACTTTACATTTCCACCAACTATATAGAAGGAATTTTCACTACAATCATGCCAAAACTTGCTACAGATTTCTTAATGATTACCATTCTTTCTGGTATAAAATGAAATCTTAGCATTGTTTTAATTTACATTTTTTCTAATGATCAGAGATGCTGAACATTTTCTCATGTTTACTGGCCATTTGTACTTCTTCTGAGAAGTCTGTTCATTTCACTTGCCCATTTTTTTTACTGTTTTTTAAATTTTGGATCGTCTAAATTTTTTTGAGTTCTCATGTACTATAGATGTTAGTCCTCTACCTCACAAATACCTGACAAATTTTTCCATCTATCTGTTGTCTCTTTGTTGGTTATTTTCTTTCTGTGCAGAAGCTTTTTAATTTGATACAATCCCATTTGTAGATTCTTGCTGTTATTTCTTGTTGGAGTTCTACTTAGAAAGTCCTATGATTTCAAGAGTTTTACTTACTTTATCTTCTAATAGGTTGTTTCTGTTTCAGTGTTTAGATCTGTGGTCCATTTTGAATCGAGGTTAGTGCCCAGTGAGAGATATGGGCCTAGCTTCGATGTTCTGCATTTAGATAGGTAGTCCAGCCAGCACCATTATCTTTCCTCCAGCATATGTATTTGGACCTTTTCTTGATCAAATAGCTGAATGTGTCTGGGAATATTTCTGCATTCTCTCTTCTGTCCCATTAGCCCTTGCATCTGTTTTTGTCCCAGTACCATGCTATTTCTATCATTGTAGATTTATAATATAACTTCAAGTCAGGTATCATAACGTTGTCTGTTTTGCTCTTATTTTCCAAGATAATGTTTGCCATTCTGTGTCTTTTCTAATTCCATGTGAATTTTAGGATTGTTTTCTCCAGTTTTGTGAAGATTCCTCTTGGTATATTGATAGGGACTGCATTCAATCTATGTATCTATTTTTGGAGTTTGGTCATTTTGACAATATTGGCTCTGCCTATCCAACAGCAAAGGATATCTTTCCATTTTGGGGGGTTATACTGGGAATTGAACTCAGAATCTTGTGTTTGCCAGGCAGGCACTTATGCCACTGAGGGATATCCCCTGCCACTTTCCACTTTTTTGATGTCCTCTTCAATCTCCAGATTGTTTCAGAACACTGTAGTTTTTGTTGTAGAGGACTTTTACTTCTCTGATTCGATTAATTCCTAGGCATTTAATTTTTCTCAGCACTATTGTGAATACTATTACTCATTTCTTTTTTCAGTGGTTCTTTTTTCATTTGTGTATTGTGTACACGGATGCTATTTATTTTTGTGTTGATTTTACATTCTGCTACATTTAATATGATATTGGCCATAGGTTTGTCATAAAGGGCTGTTGACAAATCCAGGTCCTTCTCTACCTATATAAGGTTCTTCTATATCTATTTTTTAGATTTTTTATCATAAATTAATGCTGGGTTTTGTCAAAGGCTTTTCTCTACATCTGTTGATATAATCATGTGGCTTTGTGCTTGCTTCTGCTTATATGGTATATTACATTCATTGATCGCATATGTTGAACATTCCTTGCAACTCTGGGATAAAACCTGCTTGGGTGTGATGTATGCTCCTTTTGATGCTGTGTTGCGTTCTATTTGCCAACATCTCACTGAGGATTGTTTTATATCTTTTAATAATTTCACTGTTACTAAAATAACCAGATACCAATGCCTCACCATCATGCACAAATTTGTTTTATAAAGGAGCACAGAGATGGAGTTAATTGGTATTTCAAAGGAAGACCAATAAATTAACCTTAGAATCAGAGTTGCTAGTATTTAAATCCAGGTACCACCACACTTGCCAGCTGTATGATCCCTCATCTGTATGATGAAAGCAACACAGGTTAGATGGCTATCTGTACAATTAAAGAAGATGATGTAGGCAAAGTGTATAGCATTTAATAAGTATCAAGTATAATTTCTTTCTTTGTATTGATTAATAACTACCTTTCTCCTTCAAATCTAAAGAAAAATATGAAGAAGGTAGCCTTGTGTCAGTCCTCCATTAACCAAGTGAATAGCATAGAAAGGACCTGTAGCAAAGAAAATATAGATTAATTAGTAAGTGTGTTTATGTCTAGTTGTCCTGTTTATTAATAAAGTATTTAATTTAAGGGTGGTGGTTTCCAGAAGCATCCCAAAGTATTGCTGTTTCTCTTTTCAAGAAGTGGGTGTCTATATCCTCTCTCTCAAATCTGGGTGGACTTACAATTTCCAACAATTCTCTATTAGCTGGATGCCTTACAATTTGATCAAATGGAGATTTTTTTTCAAGTTCAACAATTTGGTAGAACAACTTGCAGAACTTGGAAAATAGTTATACTTACTGTTAATTTTTCATTATAAAAGATACAAATCAATAACCAGATGAACAGTTGTACAGACCGAGGTCTGCAAGGGTCCCAAGCACAGGAGCTTCTGTTCTCTGAAGTCAGCGTGCTCTCCTCCCAGTAGAACATCGGTATATCCGCCCACTGGGAAGCTGTCTGCACCTCACAGTTTAGGGTTTTAATCCAGGCTTCACTGGATCAGTTTGATTGATGAAGTCATTGCCTCTGTGATTGAATTCAATCTTCAACCTCTCTTCCCTCGGCAGAGCTCACAGGTGGGGCTGAAAGTTCAGAGGGCTGACATTTCTGGCAACAAGCCCTGAAGCTATTTAGAGACCCCATGGTGATTTTCCCATCCCCTCTTTAGCATGTTCAGGTTCAGAAAAGCTGCTTACGGGTACCCTAGTTGATAGCAGTGACCCCATGTTTTCTGAGTGAATGACTAAGAAGATAATAGCACCATTTATTGACACGTAGAATAATAAAGTGTAACTGTGGTGAGGAAGATACAATGATCCACAAAAGTTTGAGATTTCTTTGGGAATTTAGTCAGACATATCTGGTAAACTTTCATAACTCTAAAGCTCAAGGGGAATGTAGGATAGAGAAATGGTAGACTTGAGAATCAACAATACTACAGCTAAATAAATAAGAAATTAGATTATCTAGAAAAATGGTGCAGAATACGCAAGGTGGACAATCTCTAGGGAATGTCAGTGAGGAAGAGTTTTACAGAGTAGTAATGACTAAGGAAACAACTAAGAAAGGAAAGAGTAATGAGAGAGGAAAGGAGTGACATGGATTTCAAAGAGGAATTTTTAAAACCCTTTATTGCTCCCTATCCTCAAATGCAGCAGAAAAATCCTACAACACTATGCCAAGAACTTCGCAAGCCACTGAGACTATAAATTTGAATTCACCATCGCAAAGACATAAACAGGCAAATAATTATGCAATGATAGAGTGGCAAGGTGCAAAATAGAATTGTGATTCAGAAAAGAATAACCTTGAGGAAAAGGAACTTGAACTCTCAGTGAGAATAAAGATCTTCAGGTATGTCATATATCAAGTTTTGTCTTCTAAAATGCTATGTGAGCCATTTGAATCCAGAACATTCTGTCCTGCTCAAGCCCTGAGGACCGCTACTTGAAGTTCAGTAAGTTAATATACATGCTGGGCCTACAACTCAGAATTCCCTTGGAAAGACCTGTGAAATGAACTAGAGCATTTGCCTACATGTGTTTATCTTAAATCCCACCGAGAGAGGAAAGGGGACTGCCATTCACATCAGCCCTCAAGAGAAACTGGACCTGTCTCCTCGTTTGGCATCAGTACAACTCATCTGTAAACTGTCTCTCTACAAACAGGACCTCCCTGCTATTGTTCTGACCTTCTGCCCCTATGCAAAGTAGAGAGCAATGAAAAGAAGCATTTATTACTGCCTGCAGTGGAAATTCAGAAGCCAGAATTGTTCAGGAGCTAAAAACAATTTATCCCTAGGCTTTCCTTTTCATAAAGTTCAGATGATTTCCCCTCCTCCTGGCTTTCCATCTGCAAGTTCCAAGCTAGGGTCACAGAATCGGAGATTGGTTTAGCTCCAAATTGTATAGGGATGGCACGCATCAAACTATGTACACAAACTCAAGTTTTGTCTCTAAAGCAACCAGTGTAGAAAATTTTCTTCCATAGCTAGATGCACAGAAATCCGTAAGTGCCATGGCCATGAGTGATAATTTTAATAAGCAACCTGACCCTTCAAGAGCTATTGTAATGCAGGGAGGTAGATAAGAGAACAGGTATTTTTCAGGTAGGTATGATTTTATACTCTGGGGGACATTTAGCAATGTCTGGAAAGGATGGTGTTCCCACCTAGAGGTGTTACTAACGTCTAGTAGTTAGAGATCAGCAGGCAGCCAAACCTGCTGTCATGCATGGGACAGCACTCCACAGAAATTTTCCAGCCATTTAAGGAGTTAATAGTGCTGAGTTTGAGAAGCTTGCAAAGAGATGAGGAATCAAGTAATTAGTGTTATTTTGTAAACAAAAGTGAAGCTTCATCTGAGAACAGCCATATCTCAGGGCTTCGAAAATATTCTAGTCACCACATAGTCTCATATGTCTTGAAATATTCCTTCAGGATGGCAAGATGAGTTTGTGCATTACAACTGACAGGCTTGCTTCAATAAATGCGAAAACATGGAGCAAGCCTTCATGATAAGGCTACAAAAATGTCTCCTTGGTGTTGTGACTAAAAACAGATAAGCCCTCAAGCTAGCAACAGAAGGAAGCTGCCTGCATGAGGAGACAAGAAGAGAAAATCTATGTTTACAGCTCCTTTTGGAAAGAGATGCTTGCTGGATGCCACTTAGACATGGCCTTATAGATTTAAGAACCAGGAGGGAAAATGGACTTTGACTCCCAACCGATGCAGGAAGGTCCCAGGGAAGAATTTTTGACTGAACATCAGTGGTATTTTGAAGTGGTATTTTTGTGTGTGAAATATGAGCAAACATCCCAATTCTCATGCAGCTTCCCTGAGACTTTAGCTCATCTGTCTGGCCACACTCCCAGCTGGAATCCCTGATATCCAAATTCTCTCACCATGTGTTACCTAGGAGGTCACTGTTCTAGGCAATAGCATGGGGTTCCTTCTTGTCTCATGGCTCACTGGGCAGCACATGTCTTTGTAGAGACTTCAGTAAGTTGGTATAGATTCACAGTAAAAGAAACGTGAGAATGAGGAACAGAAAAATGTGTCTGGATCCCAGGTAGGCCCCCGTCCTAGTGTGTGACCTTGGTAAAATCTGAACACAAAATCTCAATTAATGAATAAGTAATGAAGAGACACCATTGTAAGAACAGGTGTACCAACACATTGAATTCTCCCAGCATCACACCTGTTTTATGGTAGATGGGCATTCAGATTACTATTACTAATTTTTTTTCTATTCAAGGTCAATTTTGTTCCTTAACAAGCTAATCCAAGTACAAAATGGAAAACTATTTCTTGTACTTCTTATTTGCTAGTCAGCCTGGTGACAAAGTGGTAACAGTACAATCTATACATAATCGGGTAAAAGACACTAGAAAACTTTTTATTGGTGCATGTTTGCAGCAGATAATGTTTACATTTCCTGTAGGGAGCTGGTGTGCATCACACACCTTAATTCCTGCTTCCGTCCCCTTTCACTCCACTGCCTTCACCCTGTCTCCATCTCTTCATCTTCCCACCTGAGAAAGATCTGTTTCCTTACTTCCTATTTTATTTTGCTCTTTATTTATAACTTGGGCTTTGCATGTAAGAAAAAGCAGATGATTTTCCAGCCTGTGGGTCTGATTTACCATTTTAGGCTCAAGATGCATTCATTTTCCTATAAATGACTCCAGTTTATCTTATCTTTCTTTGTGGCAGAGTAATACTCCCCTGTGTGTCAATAGCAATTTTCTTTACCCATTCACCTGTTCATGAACATGTAGGCTGCGTCTAAGATTTAGCTACTATGAATTGTGCTGCTGTAAACATAGTTATGCATATATCAATGTAATATGATGTCTTTAACTCTTTTATAATATACTTAAGAGGGAAATAGCTTGGGTAAGTGGAATTTCTAGTTTCAAGTTTTTGAGGATGCTCCATACTGATTTCCATAGTGATTTTCCATAAACTATTGTCCTAGTTTGTATTCTCAGCAGCAACATAGAAGGGTTCCATTTTCCCTGAAGCTTTGCCAGCACTTATTATTTGATTTCTTGATGATGGCCATTCTTTCTAAGATAAGACAGACTCTGTTGTCTTTATTTGTATTTCTTTAATGGCAAACAACGTTGAGCATTTATTCATGAATTTATTGGCCATTTGGACTTCATCTATGAAGTGTCTATTTATTTCACTTCCACTGCTATTAGGTCTTTTATTTGAGGGGGTCTGGGTTTTTTTAGTTCGTTTTATATTCCAGATACTAGTACTCCGAGGAATAGCTGGGAAAAAACTTTTTCCCATGCCATAAGTTGTCTTTTCATACTGTTAGTTGTTTCTTTTGATGTGAAGAAGCATTTTAATTTGATATAATCCCACTTGTTAATTTTCAGAATTGCTTCCTGTATAACCAGGTTCCTGTTCAGAAAGTTCTTGTCTATGCCTATGATTTCAATAGCTTTACCAACTTCATCTTCCAGTAGGTTAATTGTCTCTGTTTTAATAATTAGCTCTTTGTTCCATTTTGATTTTAATTCAGTATGTGCTAAGAGATATAAATCTAGATTCAATCTTCTACATGTAGATAGCGAGTTTTCCCAGCACCATTCATTAAAAAGGCTATCTTTCCTCTGTTGCACGTTTTTGGCTCCTTTGTCAAAGCTCAAATAGTTGAATGTTTGTGGGTTGTTTCTGCATCTTCTATTCTGTTTTACTTATCCTCATGTCTGTTTTTGCGCCAGTACCATGCTGTTCTCATCATTGTACCTTTATAATATAACTTCAAGTCCAGGATTGTTATGCCTCCCATCTTGCTCTTGTTGCCCAGGGTCGCTTTTGCTACTTTGGATCTCTTCTGGTTTCATATGAATTTTAGAATTATTTTCTCCAGTTCTGCAAAGAATGCTCTTGGTATTTTGTTTGGTATTGCATTAAATCTGTATATCAATTTTGGAAATACGGCCATCTTGACCACATTGGTTATGCCTATCCCAAAATAGGTGTTATATTTCAATTTTCTGAGGTACTCTACAATTTCTTTTCAGAATACTGTAGTTTTTGTTGTAGAGGTCTCTACTTCCTTAGTTCGGTTTATTCCTGTTTCATTTTTCCTGATACTGTTGTGAATGGTTTTTCCCAGTTTCCTTCCCAATTTCTTTCTCATTATTAGTGTACAGAAATACTACTGATATTTTTGTGTTGATCTTTGTATCCTGGTACATTACTAAATTTGGTTATTAACTCTAAGAAACTTTTTAAGATTTGGGGGGGGTCTTGTGAAAGACCACATCACTTGCAAGTGATGGTAATTTGACTTCTTTCTTTCCTATGCATATCCCTTTTATTTCTTCTTCTTTCCTAATTACTCTTGGTAATATTTCAAGCATTGTGTTGCATGGGAAGGGTGATAGATCTTTATTTTGTCCCTGATTTTAGTGAGAGCTTTAGGTTTTTTCCATTTAAAATCAGTTTGGCAGCGTGTTTGTCACAAATGGTTTTACTGATTGAGATAAGTTTTTTCTGTTCTTATTTCCTACAGCATTTTTTTTATCATGAAAGGCTGTAAGTTTTGTCAAAGGCTTTTTATGTATGTATTGAGATTATGTGATTTTTGTCCTTTTTTCTGTCTATGTGGCAGATTATATTTACTGATTTGTATATGTTGAGAATTTTTGCAACCCTGGAGTGAAGCCTACTTACTCATGATGTATGATCATTTATCTGGTCTTCTCTGTCTGGTAGTACTTGTCTTACAAAGTTGGCTGTGCCACTGTTTGGTGTATATGTGTTAATAATTATTATCTCTTCCTGATGGCTTGTTCCTAATGGTTTAACCAATGTGTAGTGACTGTCTTTGCCTCTTCTGATCATTTCTGGTTTAATCGCCACTTTGTCAGAATATAGGACAGCTACACCTGCTTTTATGTGTTCCTACTACATGGAATATTGTTTTCTATCCTTTTGTTTTAGTTTGCGTTTCTTTTTGGGTTAAACATGTTTCTTATATATAGCATATCATCAGATTTTGTTTCATGATCCATTCTGCTGGTCTGTGTCATTTGACTGGGAATTAAAAATATATACATTGAGCATTATTACTAATAGCCATTGGCTTTTTCCCGCTATTGCCTTATTTTCCTGTTGCTGATTCCTTATCTTTCCCTGCTACTTAACTGTTCATACTATAGGGTATTTATTCTATTAGACCTGTGTCCTTGTTAGCTTCACTGTCTCTTTCTAGGGTATCTTTCACTTTTTTGGAATGTTAGTTTTGTGATGATGAAATTCTTTAGGTGTTCTTTACCATAAAAATACCTTATTTCTCTGTCAACTTTGAAAAATAGTTTCATAGGATATGTCAGCCTGGGTTAGAACTTATTTTCTTTTACAGGTTAAACTCTTCATCCAAGTTCTCCTTCCCTTTAAGGTTTATGCTCAGCAGTTGTCTATAATCCCAATGGGATTCCCTTTACAAGTGAATCATTGTCTTTCTCTAACCTGCCTTAAGATTCTGTTCCTGTGTTGGACTTCTGTGATACTGACTATAATGTGTTGAGGAGAGGTCCTTTTCTTTTAAATTGTCGGCCCTTACTAGGAGTTTTCTGCTATTATATCAGGGAACAGATTTTTATGCCATTTGTAGTGTCTTCCAATTTTTTACTGATTTCTTTTCATCCTTGATGGGTCCTCTTTGTGTCATCTAAGCTGTTGCGTCCACTTTTCACGTTCTCTTGCTTTGAAGGTATCTCTCATCAACTGTTCCTGACAATAGCCCTGTCTATTAGTTCTGATTCTCTCTCCTCACACTGGTCACTTGTACTGCCCATGTTTTTGACAGAATTTTTATTTGCTTTAATTTATTGTATGGGTATGCTTTTGATATACACAGTGATAACATTCATCACATAAAACTTGTACCTGTACATGATATATCTTGATTCTTCTTTTTTCACATTTCTCTCCCCACCTTCAATCCCACTTCCCCTCCTTACTTCATAAAAGCTTTGTTTCCAGTTTTCTTCCATTTTCTACTTTTCCTTTTCCCTTTCCTCCTTCCCTAGATTCCCTTCCCATTTGAACATTTTCTTCATTTTCACAGTACCTATTATACATTGTGATCCTAATTTACACTTTTGGTTTTTCACACCACAGAAACCATGCAATATTTAAATTTGTGTGTCTGATTTATTTCACTTAAGAGTATGGTCTCAATTTGTATCTATTTACCTAGAAATGAGTCAAGTTTGGCTTTATTATGGCTGAGCAGTAATCTATTGTTTTTAAGAAAACATAACTTTTTTATCAATTTATCACTTAATGGCATTTGGCTATTACAAAATATGCTGCTATAAACAGGGGGTTTCATATATCATTGGGGTAAGATGCTTTTAATTCTTTCAGCAAAATACAAAGGAGAATAGCTATGTCCAATGGAAACTTTAGTTTTCCACAGTGGTTGTGCCAGTCTACACTCCCACCAACTACAGAGAACGATTCATTTTCCCCACCGTTGCACCAGCATTTATTATCGGTAGATTTCTTGAAAATAGCCATTCTTTACGGAGTGAAATAGAATCTCAGTGCTGTTTTAGTTTGCACCTCTCAAATGACAAGGGATGTTGAATGTTTTTGCTTATGTATGTTTGCCATTTCTACTTCTTCATCTAAGAAGTGTCTATTCATACTGGAAGAAGTGATCCTTCTTCCCATGAAATTATTTTGTCCTTTTGTCAAAGATAAAGTGGCTGAGTGTATTTGAAGTTCTTTCTGTATCTTCTAGTTTGTTCCATAGATCCTTAGGTCTGCTTGGGTTTGTTTGTTTGTTTATTTGTTGAGGGGGGGCTTTTTGTCTTTGTTTTTGTTTTCTGCCAGTAACACACTAATGGCTTTTCATCACTGTAGCTTGGTAATGTAATAATGAAATCAGGAGTGTGATGCCCCTGCATTGCTTTTGGTACTCAGAATTGCTCTTGCTATTCTAGGTTGCTTCTGGTTCCAAATGAATTTTAGGATTGTTTTCTTTCATTCTATGCACTAAACTATTGGTATTTTGATCAGTGTCTTAGTTACTTTTCTCACTGCTGGGACAAAACACATGATACCCAGAGTTAAAGGGAGGAAAGGTGTATTTAGTTCACAGTTTGTGGAGGTTTCAGTCCCTAACTGGCTGGCTCCAAGGGAGGACATCACATGGCCCAGGGGCAACCATTCATCGCAGAAGAAGACAGCAAAAGCAACACGGTAGAAACAAGCCTTTTTCTGTCCTCTGTGTTATATCCAGTCTATTGTAATTAAGGCAGTGCCAATCCAAGCAGTGGACTGATCCAGCAATCACCCATACTTAATCTCAGCACCCTTAAATGCAGCTCTGTACCACATGTCAATCACAGTTTAAATTTAGTTACCTCTGAAAAAAGCCTATGATCACATGAGGCTTTGGAGGGACATATAGATACAAATCATAACAACTGAAATTCCATTAAATTTATCGTTATTTTGAAAGTATGATCATTTTCACTATATTGGTTCTTTCTATCCAAGAAGAAGGGGTATCATTCCATTTTCTGACATCCTCTTCTATTTCTTTTTAAAGAGTGGTGTAGTTTTCAATGTAAAGGTCTTATACTTACTTCATTAGATTGATTCCTAAGCATTTCATATTATGGATGCTATTTTTTAAAATGTTATTTCCCAATTGCTCTCTCAGTGAGTTTGTTATTTGTGTACAGAAATGCTATTAATTTTTGAGTGTTGACTTTTTTGTTTTAAAGATTAAAAAAACTAACAAAACAACAACAATGAAGACAAAATCAAAACAACACAAAAACAGCAAAAATGATACATGACCTCAAAACAAAATGATAGGAATTAACAACGATTGCTACATTACATACTGTTATCTTCAACAAAGTTTCTCAGTCCACCAGATGTAAGAATATAAGGTTGATCAAGCAATCTGAATGTTGACTTTGTATCCAGCTGCGCTACTGAATTTGCTAGAACTCTTTTGGCAGCACTTTTGCATCTTCTATGTAAAGTATCATGTCATCTGCAAAAAGATAATTTAACTTCTTCCTTTCCTATCCTTATTCCTTTTATTTCTTTCTCTAGTCTGATTGCTCTGACTAGTGTTTCCAGAAATACATTGAATTAAGAGTGGTGACACTGGACATCCTTGTCTTGTACCTGATTTTAAAGTGAAAGCTTTTATTTTTGTCCATTTAGTATGATGTTGACTGTTGTTTTGTCATAGATGGCTTTGATCAGATTCCAATTTTCTGTAGGGCTTTAGCAAGAATAGGTGTTGGATTTTTGTCAAAAGCTTTTTCTCTATTGAGATCATGTGGTTTTTGTACTTGGCTCTGTTAATATGGTGTGTTACATTTATTTATTTGTGTATGTTCACACTTTCCTGAATTCCTGAAATAAATCATAATTGGTCATGCTCTATAATCTTCTTAATGATTTTGCTACATTCTATTTGCCAGTATCTTATTGAGGATTTTTGCGTCTATGTTCACTAAGGAGATTGGCTTATAGCTTTCTTCTCTGGATGGTTCTCTTGTTTGGGTATCAGGGTAATGCTTGCTTCTAGGAATGTGTTTGAGAGTATTGCTTCCCTTTGAATTTCATTAAAGAGTTTGAGGAGTAGTGGCAATAGATACTCTACATTTTTTATACAATTTAGCACTGAATCCATCAGGACCTGGGCTTTCTTTGTTGGTAGGTTTTTAATTACACTTTCAATTTCATTGTGTGATGTTGGGTTATATAAAATTTTTATATCTTCTTGATTCAGCTTTGGTCATTCATACATATCTAAGAATCTGTCGATTTCTTCTGTGTTTTCCTTCTTATTAGAATACTCTTAAGTATTGATGATCTCAGTTTCTGCATGATCTGTTGTGATTTCAGCCCTTTCATTACAAATTGCACAAGTTTGAGTCTTTTCTTTCTTTTTTTATTAGATGTCCAAAGGATTTGTCAATTCTATTTAATTCTTCAAAGAAGAAATTCTTCAATTCTTTGATTCCTTGTACTGTTCTAAGTCTCAATTGCATTAATTTCTGCTCTGATCTTTATAATTTTCTCTTTTGTATGAGTTCTGGGCTTGACTTGCTCTTCTTTTTCTAGAAGCTTGAGATTCAATATTAGGTCGTTTATTTGAGCTCATTCTGTTTTTCTGATAGTAGGAATTTACCACTACAAATTTCCCCATAGGGCTGCTCTCATTGCATCCCATAAGTTCTGGTATACTGTATTAGCATTACTGTTTCATTGTAGAAACTGTCCAATTTCTTCTTCAATTTCATCTGTGATCCATCAATTGTTCAGGAGGGTGTTATTTAATTTCCATGTATTTATAAAGTTTTTGTGGTTCATTTTGCCATTGATTTCTAATTTCATTGCACTATGGTTTGATATTATGCCTGGAATAATTTCATTTCCTTTACATTTACTTAAGTATATTCTATGAGCTAGTGTGTGGTGTATTTTGGAGAAATAGTGCAGCTGAGAAGAATGTGCATTCTAATGTTATGGGATGGAACACTCTGTAGACACCTACAAAGTCCATTTGTTCAAAAGTTTGGTTCAGTTCTAATATTTCTTTGTTGATTTTCCCTCTAGTTGATCTATTTGTGAAAGTGAGATATTGAGGTTCTTCCTTTAAAATCATATTAGTTCTTATTTGATTTTTCTTTTCTATTTATATTTGTTTTATATAGTTGGGTTCACTGGTATTTGGTTCATATATATAAATGTTATCTCTTCCTTTTGGATTATTCCCTTAATAAGTATGCAATGACCTTCTTTGCCTCTCTTAACCAGGCTTGGCTTGAAATCTACTTGATCTGCAAATAAAATAGCTACCCTTGCTTTATACTGGATTCTTGTCATATGGAGTATTGTTTTCCATCCTTTGACTTTTAGCCTATGAGCTTCTTTTTGAGTTAAATGTGTTTTTTATATACAGCATATTGCTCTACCTTGCTTTCTGTTCTATGTTGCTGGTCTGTTTCTTTTGATTGGTGAATTGAGACCATTTACATGGATGATTTAAACTGGTATGTGTTGACTTATCCTTGTCATGTTATTTTTATATTGTTGGTTCCCTTTTTTGTTCCCTTCTGCTTAATTACTTGCCCTGCCTTATGGATTCATTGTATGAGGTTTCATGGAGTAGTAGTCCTCATTATCTCTTTCTAGAATGTCTTTTGGAACATTTGGAGTGCTGGTTTATGGTCATGAATTTCTTCAGGTGTTCTTCCCTTGAAATTATTTTATTTCTCCATCAACATTAAAAGATAGTTTTTCAGGGTACATCAATATAGGCTGGAAGTTGTTTTCTTTTAGGGCCTGAATTACTTTAAGCTCTCCTTCACTTGATAATTTGTGTTGAGAAGTCTCCTCTGGTTCTGATGGGCTTTCCTTTATAAGCAATTTGTTTCTTTCCTCTAGTAGCTTTTAATATTCTCTTCTTGTGTTCAACTTCTGGAACCCTGAATATTATATGTCTTGTTGTAGTTTTTATCATGGCTAATTGGAGTTCTATATGTTTTACAACTGTATGTCAAATTCTTTTTCAGTGCTTGAAAAGTTTTCTGTCATTAATTCTGTGAACAGGTATTTTATGTCATTTGTGTTATCTCCTGTTTTTTCACTGACTCCAATCAACCTTATGTTAGTCTTCTTTGCATGATGTAGCAATTGGTGAATTATCTTTTTGTGGTCCCTTGCTATTGTTAAGAAATCTTTCTCTTCATAATCACTAATTGCAATCCTACCTTCTAGATCTGATAGTCTGTCCTCACATTGGTTCATTCTTCTGTGCATGTTTTCAATATAATATTTAATCTCCTGATATCTGATTGAATCAATTTCATGAATTCCATTTTTTTCCTACGTTGGGCATTCGTGGTTTCCATGATTTTCCTTTTATCTATTTTGTTATCTGTATCTTCTCTAGATACTCTTCATGCCCTTCATTATGGTTATCATCTCTGATGTTATCTGGAAATTATCTTACATTTGATTTTCTTCCACATCCTCATTCAACTGTATTGTTACTTCTTTGTTACCACTTCAGAGAGCACAAGTGGGTGGCTTTTGTACTAACCCCCTCGTTTGACTTTAGCAAGTTAGAAGTTTAGAGCTGCATCTTGCTTCCATATCTTCTCATTTTCTATTTTTTTAAATTTATTCCTGCATTGATGCTTGCAAACTGCTTATAGCAGGTATCTTTATTGCCAGTATCAAGAACTCCTAGGAAATGAGTACTTGTCAGAGATGTCTTCCAGATGTAGCTGGCTTTTACATTTTGAGTCTGTTGCAACATTCTACCTCTTCAATTTATTGAGAATAAGAAATTGCTGTCTATTTGGTTTAACCTCTGGTTATTTGACACTAACCTGTAGTACTGTTTATGACCTTTAGGCAATCTCAATCTTGGCATACAAGGAGGAATGACTGATTAAAACAATTGTGTCACCTTGACTAAAGTATTTCACTCAGTAATAACCATAGCATCAAACACACTGTAGAAAAGGACAAACTCTGATACTATTAATTTGTCACCTTTAACCATATGGACAAGATTTGTGGTTGTATAACAAAATCTAAAAAAACAGAGAATTATGTACAGCAAATAGTCCATCAGTATTGTGAGTTTACCCTCAGGGGAGAAAATTTAAAAAGGATTGGGGGAAAATAGAGAAATACAAAAAGAAAGGGATTAGAAGCAACCTGGAGAACAAAGGAAGTGTAGGAAAGCTTTAGTAACTCGTGAAGAAGACAGGAGGGAGAGAAATAAGGCATAGAACAAGAACAGAAGAAAACAGCAACAAAAACTGGAAATAATGTTCTCACTTGTATAAAAACAAGAACAAAGAATAAAAAGAGGAAAAATAGAAAAAAAATAAATAAAAACAAAATAAATCTTTAATAACAGCCAGCAAAGAAAGGAAGGAAAGCAGAAACATGTCTACTTTAGAGCATGTCACTATTGTCACAGTTGACAGAGGGGCCAGGCAGAGTCTAGAGCCGTGCAGGTTGATCGCTGCAAGCCAGCAATAGAATTATGGAGGTGGTGAATAATTCAAGCAAACCTGGACCTTTTGTTCCACTTAAGTTTAGGGTGTTTCTGGTTTCTGTCTGTGAGGCTGGGACCCTAGCTTTTCAGCCCACAACATTTCGTGTGCCTCCTGCCATCTTTGACTTGGCTCCTCAGCATTCCTCCAGCTTGAAATCAGTTGCACGTCACCCTGACACTTGCAGGCACAAGATGAAACCAGGCAGCAGTGGCTCTGAGTTCTGACGTACTTGGTCCTTTCTAAACTGAACACTGGCCAATCACCCTGTTCTGATGGGCATCTGAACCCAAATGCCAGCCACTAAGATCCACAGCATCCACTGCTATATTCCACTAGTGCATTTCTCCATGGACGGCTCTGGGGTTGCCAGTAGTCACTGTGCCTCTACAGGTTCAAGACACCACTCCTGTGCTGCAGATTGGAGCTCAGAGAGAAGGTATCACTTCCCACTTTCCTCTTCTGCATTGTGGTTGCAACAGCAAGCAGAAATGCTGAAACAACTCCCACAATTTGGAGACATATTCACTTATATCAACAGACACTGATCAGGATCATTCCCAGAATATCAGGCTCCAATCTCTGGTGATCTAGGACTTATGTTGAATAAGCAAGCAGAAGGTACAGAAGCAGAATGGCCTATCAGTCGGGGACTGGTTTATACAATGTGCATCACAGTGACCACCTATGTATCACTGTTGCCAGCCATGTATAAGAGACCAGAAGCAACCGAAACCGGAACAGGAAGTATAACCTGAGCAACTAACCTACTAAGTACACGGGGGGGGGGGCGTTTTCTGCTACATGGTCCCACTCTTCACTTCCCCATCAGCTCTTATTCTCACTCCAGATCCTTGATGGGTCCCAAGGGACCCATTTCCCTTCTTCTTCTCTTCCTCACATTGCTGCATTCCAGCATCTGAATTCCAAATATCAGAAAAGCTGTTTCTCTGCTGCTCACCATTCCACTCTTTTCCCAGAAGTCTGACAGAATTTTTAAACTGACTTTCTGTTCGGAGACATTTTATAAACTAGAGTCATATTTTACTTTATTTTATTTAGCTATTTTAGCCTTTTATTGGTATAGTCTGTAGAATTGCTGATCAGATCAGCTCATGTCTTGTACCTTCAGTGAATTTGCCAAATGTGTTTCTGATCTGTTTTTGCTATCTCTCCTGACATCGTTTCAAGTAATTTAGGTTTGTGGCTTTTGCGTTCCTCCCCTTCAATGTCCCATAGATCAGTTTAGGGGGAGTCAGGAGTTTTGGGAGGCATTTCATTAGCTTGACTTTTCACGTTTATGTTTTATGTCTGTTTTTGTGTTGAGGCTTGTGGGTTCATTGTAGTGGGAAACTTTGTTTCCAGTGTGAAGGCTTCTTTAGCTCATGTCTGCTTTTCACTAGTGTCGTGTGGGTGTGACTCATTGAATTTTGCCTGTGTCCCAGTATCCAACAATCTCCCTTTACTAGGAATGGGAGGTACAGCATATTTGGCCTACTACACAGTGCTCCAGGAATGGGCCATGGTATTGATAATGACCCCAGAGCAAACCAGATATTGACATCCTAAGAAGACCAATTAATGTAGCAATGGTTATAGCTCCGTGGCTACAGTAATAAAATCAACATCAACTACAGTATAAAATACAAACTTAGTATTGACAGACCCTAAGCACTAATAATGTAGCACCCTTAAGCACAGTAAAGAGCTCTATAATTATTCTAAGAACACTGTGACAAATGTTAATGATAGAATAGTATTCAACTGCAATAGAATGAAGTTAACTAGCTATCTAAAGATTTATAAAGCTTAGTAATTATACTAGCAAAGGTAGAAGGGATGGGAAACTGGAGAATTAAAAAGGAAAAATTCAAGAAATTAATGTAATATGAGAGAGAGGAAAGAAAAATGAGATAGGGAGTCCTATTAAAGGTTAAGTGAAAATAAATGGCATTATACAGTCACAAGAAAAAAATGTATATGAAAAAGATAACAGAGAGCAAAATACAGAGAATGAAAGAAAGATAAGAAAAAGTGAAAAAACTGAAAAAAGAAAAGAAACTAAACGAGGGGAAAAGGAGAAAAACGCAAGCCCCCAAAGACCTGATGAAGGAAAGATAAAGATAATAAAAAGCAGAAGAAAATTTAAAGGTTGAATCAGATAAAAAATATCAATGTGTCTTTAAATAAGTAGTTTCATTGCAAGATCTGCAGGCCCAGCCAGTCACAGTTTTTTCTGCCTAGCTTTAGAACCTGTGGTCTCTGAGGTACCTTCCCTGCACCACAGGTGTCCTCTATCCATCCACTCAAAATTGTAGTTATCGTCCAAACTAGGGCCTGCCCTCTGGTCTCTGCTAAATATGTATCCTGGGGCAAGGGCTCAAATGGATTGTTGAACTTATTGTGAACAATCATGGGATACAGTTATTCCCTTCTCTCCCCAGGCACTTTCCTCTAGGATCAGGTCGGTTGGATAGTCCCTGCCTCTGCTGTCCGATGCCATGGGGAAGCAACATGTAGAGCCAACTTTGAGTTGGTGATCTCATCCTCACCCACGCGTGGGGGCTGTGACATGCCAGCATCCCATGCGGGCCCACTCACTTGCGTGGGGGTGGTGCACCACGCACCCAGCACAGGCCTACTTGCTCTTGGGGGAGGGGCACCATCAAGGCGGGTCTGCTTGCTCACCAAAACTCTTTTTAAAGATGTCAGGAATTTTATTTTTCTTATTTTTTATTTCAAAAACTAAAAAACCGACAACAATGAAAACAAAATCAAAACAACACAAAAACAACAAAAATGATACATGACCTCAAAACAAAATGATAGAAATTTAGAATGGTTGCTAAAATACATACTGTTATCTTCAACGAAGTTGCTCAGTCCAATAGACATAAGAATATAAGACTGATCAATCAAGGACAGTAACAAGTAAAGAAGAATAAAAAATTTTTTTCTAAAAAAACACTGGAAAAGATGCAGAGCTCCACCATACGAAATGGTAGGGGTTCAACAATGGCTCTGATACTGCATTTCAGATCGGTCATTCTGATTACCAAATTCAAGAGTGCAAAACTGGTCAAGAAAAAAAGGAATTTTAAGCATTGCCTCTTCCTCTCAATAAACCACAGACATCAGCAATACAACTATTTCAGCTATCCTTATATATACATATAAATTTTGTTTTTCATTTTAAAAAACCAAAATAACAAAAACAAATACATAAACAAAACAGCATAGAGAGCAATAGAAATGATACAGAATTTCAAACCATGATGATAGGATATTAACAATGATTGTCATACTACGCAATGTCATCTTCAAAATGGCTGCACATGTAACCAGATATAGGCATGCAAGGTTAATCAAACAATTACACATTGACAGTTCCTTTCAATAAACCAACAGATATTAGTAGTACAATTACCCTACCTATCCTATGTATCTATATATACATATTTTTCCCTCTTCCTTCTTTCTTTTTCCTCTCCCCTCCTTCATCCCAGTTATTCCTTCTTATTTGAGAAGTTTCTTTTCCCTTTCACAATATCTATTGTACCTTTCAGATTTTATTTACTCTTTCAGGTTCTTATAGTAGGGAGGAAATGTGATGTTTATACATGTGAACCTGATTTATTTCACTAATGGGTATGGTCTCTAGTTGCATCCATTTACCTATAAAAGCCTCTAGTTTATCTTTCTTTATAGCTGAGTAATACTCCATTATATAAAAATGCCATGTCTTTTTTATCCATTCCTCAATTGATGGACATTTGGGTTGTTTCCAAGATTTAGCTATTACAAATTGTGCTGCTATAAACATAGGTGCACATATATTGTTGTGGTATGATGTTTTCAGTTCTGGAAAAAACACCCAGGAAGGGACCATCTGGGTTGAACGGGACCTCTAATCCTAGTTTACTGAGGAATCTCCAGACTGATTTCCACAGTGGTTGCACCAGTCTACACTTCCACCAACAGTGGAGGAGAGTTCCTTTTTCCTCACAGCTCATCCAGCATTTGCTATGGTTTGATTTCTCAATAATAGCCATTCTTTCTGGGGTGAGATGGAATCTCAGTGTGGTTTTAATTTGCATTTCTTGAATGACTAATGACATTGAATTTTTTTTCATGTATTTATTTCCATTTGTATTTCTTCATGTGAGAAGTGTATATTCATCTCAGATGCCCATTTTTGTATTGGGTCTTTGAATTTTGGGGACCTGATCTCTTAATTCTTTATATGTTCTAGACAGGAGTCCTTTGTGTGAGGGACAGTTGGCTAAAATTTTTTCCCAATTCATGCATTTTCTTTGCACCCAAGATGTCAGGAATTTGAGAAAGAAATGTTTTCTGTTGAAATAAACTCTAGAATCTAAACATTTTCATTTTTTCTGAATCTCTTCATGATAGAGGAAGCAGAGTGGAATATCTTTAATTATAGCAGATGGAGAAATGTAATTCATATGAGTGCATAGCCTCTCAAAAGAAAAGAAAAACATTTTCTTATACTCAGATACATTTACTATCTGTACAAGCATAATATGAATCAGTTTTCCCTCCATGTGTCAATCCTTGCCATCACTTTAACAATGATCCCCAAGCTCAAAGTAAAATCCAGATTTTCAAGAGGGATAGGGAAAGAAATAAACACTTTCAGTCCTAAGTATCTCTAGAGGATTGGTTCCAGTACTCCTGAAGATACTAAAATGTATGGATGCTCAAATTCTTTATATTAAATAATGTAATGTCTGCTTACAACCTATGCACATCCTCTCACATAATTTAAACTATCTCTAGACTACTTTTTAACATTTACTATAATGGAAATGCTATGTTAGCAGTTGTTATATATTGTTAGAGAATAATGATAAGAAAAACATCTGTACATGCCTGGTACAGATGCCATGTATTTAAAATATTGTCAACCTATGGTTGAATCCATGGATGTGAAACATGCAGAGACAAAGGACTGACTGGTTTAAAATAGAGTGTATAAGATCTCATGTGGGCACAGAATTCATTTGTGAAAAAGGCTCTAGTTGTATCCAAAGGAGTATAATAATTGTTTTCATAGTGTAGATCTTAAAAACAGAGAAAATAATTTTTAGTTCAAATCTAACACTTCAGTCTTAACATCTCATTAGTGAAATTGTAACATCCTCTACATTCAAGAATCTTTAAGATAAAGGAAGCATCACTGCAGGACTAGAGGGAAGCTGGAGACAGCATGCATGTGAGTCTTGCCTCCAGTGCTTGCTACCAAAGATGAATTTGACAAAGTATTTTCACTCTTGTGAGTCTCAGTTTTTTAACTGTCGTGCCAGATTCTTTTCATGTACCTTCAGGGATTATTGTGGTTATTAAATAAAGTTATACATATAAAGCATGTATCATAGCCCATGACAGTAGACTTACAGTTTCTACTCTAAATTCCCTTTCCACCTTTTCTTAGAAAAGTTGCACAGTGAACCTGTGACTCTGTCTCAGCTCTATCTGGTGATGTCCACCAACAAATTTATGGATAAAGGAAATGGAAATATTTGTACACCGTGGAATATTATTCACCCACAAAGAAGCATGATATTATATCATTTCCAGAAAAATGGATGGAACATGAGACCGTAATGCGAAGAAAAAGAAGTGAAAGCTAAATATCAAATTTTCGTTTTATGTAATGAACTTTTATGGTAAATACATAAATAAAATGAAAGTGAAATGATAGGAAACTAGAAGACAGATTCTTGAAGATGGGGAAAGCAGTTATTGGTTGACACAAAGGAGGAGTCAAGAGACTGAAAATGATACAGATATGTCATATCCAGGTACCGATTCATTACTCTGCATTTCAAACATGCACTAATTTTTAAAAACACTTATGCTGCTTCTATTTGGATGGGAATAAATAAGTCAGTGACTCTTGAGACAGGAGATCCTCACTGAGAAGGCCTGCAAACGGCTCTCACCTGGGTTCATGCATGAGCCCTCCCTGTGAGTGCCCAGCACTGAGTGAGGTTTGGGCATGGCCGCTCCACAAGCTGCTGGGACTGTGATTCAAGTCTGGGTTTCATTTGTGCCCTCCCCTCCAGGAGGTCACACACACAGGCAGTCTGTGATAGCTGTGCTGTGGCCCGTGTCTGAATTTGATGCGTGTCCTCAACTGACTGGAGATATAGAATCAGGTGGTCAACAAAGTGTTGACCCTGGAGTTCGTGTCTGGGTTTTGCCTGTATCCTGAACTGCCTGAGGTCACAGGATCACTGGTCTGATAATGCGCCACCAGTGCAACCAGATTCTGGGTCATACACATGGTCTGAACTGTGAGGGGTCGCTGGAACAAACCAACTGCCATCAATGGACATCACAGTTCACATCTGAGATCTTGGAGAACTAGGTACACTTCACCATCTACTGGAAAACCCCAGCCTAAGCAGCGCTTTTCAGCAGACACTGAGGGGCAGGCCTGCCCATCAGGAAAACTAGGGCCACTAGTGACCTTTGCTGAACTGCCAGAGAAGAGGGAGACTGCGCGTTCTGCCTCTGGCATCAAACATGATAAGACAAAGGGCTAAAACACAATCTCAGAGCTCCACCCTACTCAGAACAAGTCCAGGATACACCAACATAGGAGAACTTGGTAAACACACACCCGAAATTGCTGATATGATGGCAGTAGAAGTAAAGAAGCAACTCCATCAGGCCACAGAAGAGATCAGATCAGAAACAATCTCTCAGGCAAAAAGTTAAATGACAATAATAATGAAAGAAATGCTCCGCACATCTAGAGAAGAAGCAGATTTAAAAAAAAAAAAGATGCACATAGGCAACAGGTGGAAACATTACATGAGCAATATAGGAATGAATTAGAACACATGAAACAGGCTCAAACATTTCCAGGAGATCAAAACTTCCATTCAAAGCCTGCAAAACTGCTTGAATGAAGCCAAAGGTAGAATTTCAGATCTTGAAGACAGCATGGCAGTTAGCAATCATGAAAAAAAGGATCTCTTAAAATCAGCAATGATCCAGGAAAAATCAATTCAACAGCTATAAGATGAGGAGAAGAGAAATAATGTCAGACTCAGTAGGAGTCAATGAAACAGCAGGAGGCAACACAAATGATGTAAAAAGAATATTTGCACAAATGTAGCAGAAAATTTCCCAAGCATGGAAACAGAACCTGACATACAGGTGAATGAGGCATATATAACTCCTACTAGTCATAACCATAATAAATCTTCACCCAGACATATAATAATAAAGATCCCAGATCTCCAGCAAAAGAACAGAATATTAAAAGCTGCTAGAGAAAGAAACAGATCACCTATAAAGGAAAGCCCACCAGAATCACAGCAGCCTTCTCAGCACAAACCATCCAATCGAGAAGAGCTTGCAGCGAAGTATTACATGTCCTAAGAAAAAATAGCTTCCAACCAAGATTGATGCATCCTGCCAAACTATCCTTTAAGTTTAATGGAGAAATAAAATATTTCCACAACAAAGAGCCACAGAAGAATTTCATGAGTGCCAAACCATCCTTACAAAAAGCATTAAGAGCCATTCTAGACAGAAAAGAAAAAGAACACAATTTCAAGAACAACAATACAGAGGAATCCTCATGAAGAGCAAGCAAGTAAACAGGTAGAAAAAAATAAGAAACCAATAGCAACTAAATAACATGACAAGGATAAACCAACACATATCGATTAGATCCATAAATGTAAATGGCCTCAATTCACCAGTCAGAAGAAACAGACTGCCAGAGTGCATTAAAAAACAAAACCCAATGATATCCTGTATACAGGAAACAGAATTTACTCAAAAGGGAGTCCATAGACTGAAAGCCAAAGGGTGGAAAGCAATCCTTCATGCAACAGGAACCCAGAAAAAAGCAGGAGTAGCTATTATGTTTGCAGACAACGTAAACTTCAAACTGAGAACAATCCAAGAAGATGAAGAAGGGCTCTACATACTTGTTAGGGGAAAACTGCAAGAGGATGAGCTAACGATCCTAAACATATATGCACCAAATATCAGAGCACCAAACTACATAAGACAAACCTTAACAGACATGAAAACCCATATGATTAATAACCCTATTGTAATAGAGGACCTCAACACCCCTTTGACACAAAGAAATAGATTAACTGGAAAAACATCAGCAAAGAAATAACAGCTCTGAATCAAACGTGCAAACAAATGGACTTAGTAGATGTATACAGAGTGTTCCACCCCACACCATCAGAATGCACATTTTTCTCAGCTGCACATGGGACTTTCTCTAAAATAGCCCACATTCCAGCCCATGGAGCATACCTACCTAAATGCAAAAGAACTAAAATTGTAAGAGGTATATTATCTCACCACAGTGCAATGAAATCACAAATTAATGACAAAAGGAACTCTCAAAACTCCATTAACACTTGGAAATTAGGCAACAACCTCCTGAACAACCAATGGGTCATTTAACAAATTAAAGAAGAGATTAAAAAAATACCTACAAACAAATGAAAATGTAGATACAACTTACTGGACTCTATGGGATGCAATGAAAGCAATTCTCAGAGGGAAATTTATAGCGAACTCACACATAAGGAAAACAGAAAGAGAACAAATAAATAGCCTAATTCTGCACCTCAAACTTTTAGAAGAAGAACTAGTCAAGCCCAAAACCCAAAAAAGGGAGGAGATTATCAGATCAGGGCAGAAATTAATGCAATTGAAATGAAGAAAACACTACAAAAATAAATGAATCCAAGAGGTGGTTCTTTGAAAGAATAAATATAGTTGATAAACCCCTAGCCAACCTTAACAAAAAAAGAAAGGAAAGAACTGAAATTCATGCAATAAGGAATGAAAAGGATGAAATTACCACACATTCTACAGAAATTCAAAGGTCATTAATTTCTACTTTGAAAATCTTTAATAGAATAGAAAACTCAGAAGAAATGGACAGATTCCTAGATATGTACGAATTACCAATTCAAGAATTATGAACTGCTTGAGTCAAGAAGATATAAAAATACTTAACAACCCAATAACAATTAATGAGAATGAAAACATAATTAAAAACTTACTAACAAAGAAAATCCCAGGCCCTGTTGGATTCACAGCAGAATTTTACAAGAAATTCAGAGAAGATTTAACACAAACACTCCTCAAATGCTTCAATGAAATTGAAAGGGAAGCAATTCTCCCTAACTCATTTCTAGAGGCAAGTATTATACTGACACCAAACCACAGAAAGACTCAACCAAGAAAGAGAATTACAGACCAATCTCCCTAATGGATATAGATGCAAAGATACTCAATAAAATATTAGCAAATAGAATGCAATGAATCATCAAGAAAATCATACACCATGATCAAGTCAGATTCATTCCAGGAATGTAGGGATGGTTCAGTATTCACAAATCAATTAATGTTATACGCCATATCAATAGAGCCAAAGACAAAAACCATATGACCACCTCAAAAGATGGCATACATAAAAAGCTTTGACAAAGTCCAACATGCATTCATGATAAAAACTCCACAGAAAATAGGAATAGATGGTCTTTATCTCAACCTGATCAAAGCCATCTATGACAAACCAACAGCAAACATCATACTAAATGGAGAAAAACTGAAAGCTTTTACTTTAAAATCAGGAACAAGACAAGGATGTTGGCTGTCACCACTCCTATTCAACATAGTTCTGGAAGCATTAGCCAGAGCAATTAGACAAGAGAGAGAAATAAAGGGAATAAGGAGAGAAAGAAGTAAAACTATCATTATTTGCAGATGACATGATACTTTACATGGAAGACCCCAAAAACTCCACCAGAAGACTCCTTGAATTAATTGACAAATTCAGCAGTGTAGCTGGATACAAAGTCAGCACCCCAAAATCAATAGTATTCCTATATACAAACAACAAACAGACTGAGAGAGAATTAAGGAAACCATATCATTCACAATAGCATCCAAGAAATTGAAATATTTAGAAATCAATCTAACAAAAGAAGTAAAAGATCTATTCAGTGAAAACTACAGTACTCTGAAAAAAGAGATCAAAGAGGATTTCAATAAATGGAACAATATTCCTTGCTCATGGATAGTAGGAACCAACATTGTGAAAATAGCCATACTATCAAAATTGTTTGACAGATTCAATGCAATTCCATTAAACTACCATTAGCATACTCACAGTTCTAGAGAAAATTTTCCTAAAATTCATCTGGAACCAGAAGAGACCCAGAATAGCAAAAGCAATCCTGGGAAACAAGGACAAGTCAGGTGGAATCACAATCTCTGACCTGAAATTATACTACAAATCTACTACAGTAAAATCAACCTGGTACTGGCTAAAACACAGACCAAAGAATCAATGGAACAGACTGGAAGAAACAGCCACAACCACAAATATACTCAGCCACCTAATCTTTGACAAAGGGGCCAAACAAACTCACTGGAAGAATGATAGCCTCTTTCATAAATGGTGCTGGAAATATTGGCTTGCCACCTGCTGAAGACTGAAAGTAAACCCAAGTTTATCACCATGCACCAAACTCAAGTCAAAATGGATCACATATCTCAATATCAAAACAGAAACACTAAATCTATTGGAAGAGAAAGTAGGTAAAAACCTTGAAGACAGGTATAGGCAGAGTTCATGAACAAAAAGCAAACTGCCCGTGAAATACTTCAAAGAATCAACAAATGGGATTTCATCCTACTGAAAAGTTTCTGCACATCTAAAGAAATCACCAGCAGAGTAAAAGGAAAACCCACAAATTGGGAAAAAATTTTAACTGACTGTCCCTTGGGCAAAGATCCTCTATCTAGAACATATAAAGAATTAAAAACCATCAGCCTCTCCAAATTCAAAGACCCAGTCCAAAGATAGGCAGTTGAGATGAATACACACTTCTCATATAAAGAAATACAAATGGTAAATAAATACATGAAAAAATGTTCAACATCATTAGTCATTAGAGAAATGCAAATTAAAACAACACTGAGATTTCACCTCACCCCAGTAAGAATGGTTATCATTAAGAAATCAACCAATAACAAATGCTAGTGAGGCAGTGGAGAAATAGGAACTCTTCTCCATTGCTGGTGGGAATTCAGACTAATGAAACCATTGTGGAAATCAGTTTGGAGACTCCTCAGCAAATTAGGTCTAGAGGTCCCATTCAACTCAGTTATTCCCCTTCTGGATATTTTCCCAGAAGATTTGAAAACATCATATAACAGAGATATATGTGCGCCCATGTTTATAGCGGCATAATTTGTAATTGCTAAATTTTGGCAGCAACCCAAATATCTATCCACTGAGGATTGGATAAAAAACATTGTGGTACTTTTATATAATGGAGTATTACTTGGCTATAAAGAAAGATAAACTCGAGGTTTTTATAGGTAAATGATCACAACTAGAGACCATACTTATAAGTGAAATAAATCAGACCTGCATGCATAGGCAATGTATTGTCTCACTAGTGTAAGAACCTGAAAGAGTGAAATAAAAACTAGGAGGTATGATAGGCATTATAAAATGAAAGGAAAATGCTCCAAAGTAAGGGGCAACTGGGGTGTGGGAAAGGAGAAAGGAAAGAAGGGGAAATCATGTGTGTATGTATATACAGGAGAGCTAACAGTTGTACTACTCTCTTCTATTGCTTTACTGAAAGGAACAGTTAATGATTACTGGTTTGATCATTACATGTCTCTTATTTGTTTTCCTGAAAAAACCACTCTGAAGATTTCAGCAGTAATACAACAACCATGTTAATCTCCTACCATTTTGTAACTCTGTATTGTTTGTATTTTTCTTACTCTATTTAAATGGATGTCTGTTTGCTAATATGTGTTCTACCTTTATTCTCAAAATTTTTAAAAGTCAGTGACTCTTAAAGGATTCAAGTCAAATGTCATACTAATTAATAAAATTTCCTCTAACATGAGAATGTTTCCTCACCTGGAAATGGTGATAGAGGTTTAAGACTCATAGGAAGACTCAGAGGATTGTCATAGGAATCAAATACTTTAAAATGTTTGTCACAGTAATTGTCACATAGATAGATACATAAATTTTAAGTAGCCATATTTAGAGAGTTCATGATATTAGAAATAGTTGTTATTTGACTTATGGCATCACTGTGATTTCCTGTCTTATAATCAAGGTTTGTCTGAGCTGTGTCAGTAGATTTTAGAGATAGATTTATTGCTACAGACTAGTAATTTCTTCACAAAAGTGAAGTGCACACTCCAGTTATACTATACATGCTCTTGTATCATGATATACATTTTATCTATTAAAGGAATCATGAGTTTATTTCTAAAAACAAAACTAACAGCAAGAACTCACTTTTATATGAAGAGGATTTCAATCTGAATACGACCAACAGCAGAGCATCACTTAGCAGCCTTAAAACAACAGATACCACTTTCTTCTAGACAAAAGAGAGATGAGATATTGCATTATTAGTGGTAATAATTCATCATTGGCATTGAGAAAAAGTACAAACTTTATGAATAATGATCCATTCTCCAAACTGATTATGATAACAATAAATAGCATTTATGGAACATAATAATAATTGTAATAGCTTTTATTGTCTTAAGGACTTTGAATCTTAGTTCTCCAGCAGCACAATGAGATAGTCTAACTCCATTTATAGACAGTAAAACTAGGGCTTGTAGATGTTCTGCAGAGCACTAGTGGAACTGACACTGACCACCAGGCATTCTGATTCCAGAGCCACACTCAGACTAACTGTACAATACAATTATGTGGCTGCAAACCTATATAGGTGTATCTACCAAGCCAGAGACATACTTCTCTAGATGAGCAAAGAAAACTGTTTAGCAACTGTCATTCTACAAGTAAGCAGCTTTCAGGTACCAATGGCATTGATATGGAAACCAAGACCACTGGGGTTAAAAAGGAACCTTTTATAACAACAGGCACAGGTTGCCAGGCTTTGCCAAAGATGTAGGCACACACTGGCTGAGAAAGCCACACTCTTTCAGTGAAACCTGCAATTCTGTGCACTTGTGTTGTATTGCTTCTGAGCATGCTGGATTTTAAAGCATCCTCTAGGAGGGGGAAAAAAGCAAGCTCAGTAAATCCCAGTATTTTTACTGCCTTTGCCAAATTTGACATCTTTCTAAGTAACTGTGAGAAGCATGCACAATCTCTGCCAACTGCATGATTTAGCAGCTATAAAATCCCTCTGAATCAAACCCATTTTGAAATAAAAAGGAACCTGCTTGAGAATTTCATTGCACTGTTGGATACCTACTCAAAGATCAATCACCTCTCTTCATTCTGTATTCCTGGTATATTTTTAAGTTTAATCTTTTTTGCAGCTTACCCATTTAGTTAAGGGTAGAATTTTAAAAGACTAAAGATTGAGCAAGGAGGAGGAAGACATAGTCTGAACAAAGAGTTTCTTTATATTCTACACAATAGAATTGGAAAAGATGGTCTATTTTCTATGCAGCTCTTTTCCCTATGGTACAGTACCTAGATTCTCAAAACTTGAGTGTCCTTTCCCCCAAGGAAAATAGTATCGCTCTGCAGGCTGCCTAGTAGGATAAAACAGCTGTGTTCCCTACTCCACAGGGAATTGCTTTAGATGAAAGTCTATTTTTTAGGCTGAATATGATTGGGTGAGCAGAAGGCTAAACACATTGCTTATAGTTTGGCCTCCAATGACAAGTGAAAAAATGTGTTCATAAAATGTAGTACAAAAGCAATTAACAATCTTGAAACTGAAATATACATTGTAAATAAAATGCTGGCTACAAGGAAATACAAAGGTGTGAACATCACTGAGCCTCAAGGGAATAAAATAAAATTGCTTGAACTGAATTTCTATAAAGATTTAGGATACAAAGAACAGACATCTGGGATCTCACTTTGAGCTTTACTAATGCAAATATTTCACTTGTGATGTGCAGACTTTTCGCTCATGTATATACACATATATTATGTAAATAAAGGTACAAGCAACAGAGGAAGGCTTTTTTCACAATAAGAATATTTGCAAAAGGCTAATATATGTTTACCTACATACTGACTAGGAATATATATGGTTTTGGTGTCAATTCCATTGGTACCTGGAAGTTGCTTACTTCTAGAACGACAGTTACTAGACAGATTTCTTTGCTCATCTAGAGAAGCTTGTCTGTGGCTTGGTAGATACACCTACATTAAGTCATATATGAGCTAAATTTATTTTAGTGGAAAATGTTTCTTCTGTTCTGTAGAAATATATCTACATATTCTACATATACAGTTTATATATATAGTGTTTATATATAGTGAAATATATAGATAGAGATGTGAGAGAGAGAAAGTTTAGCTTACAATAGTCCCCAAAAGAATCACACCTTAGAAACCATTAAAAGACTAAGTATCTACTAGGCTATATTTCTCTGATTTGAACAACCAATGGCATCTTATTAATTATTAGCACAAATTGATTTTAACAGTGGTTAACTGCTGCATGCATCCATTCAAATGGAGTTAGCATGCAGCTCCCACTATCAAGAATAGATTTTCAATTTTACCAGTATAAGATTTTGGAAATAGCATGTGTTTACTTTGAGTAAGCCAAAGTTCCTGAAATTGTGATAATGTCTTGGATGCAAAACACATCAAAGTATGTCATCACAACTGCAACTTCCCTGTAAAATGCCTGAAACTTCCTTATAAAGTCCACCATAAACTGGAGTATGTGTGTGTGTGTGTGTGTGTGTGTGTGTGTGTTTGTGTGTGTGTGTTGGAAAACCCAGGCCATAGTGAAATGTATAGCTAGAAATAACTTCCCACCAAATCATAAGCTAAAATGTGGGTTATTAATGAGGATATCATATGATATAGTCTATTTTCTAAGATAGCTAATCATAAGAATTTAAAAACACTATTCACAATTATTCTAAAACAATAAGAATAATTAGAATGTGTGGCTACACTTACATATCAGCAAAGCATCCTCACCCTAATCAGTGTGTAAATAATCAGAGCGCAGTAAGGACAGGTTGCTTTGGAAATACCTATGCTTAAAATATGAACTCTGACAGGTACTGGTTATATTCATTTGTTCTCATATGTCTAGCTCCTCATTTATAAGGTAACAGCACTATATAAATTTGATTTAGTGTTTTCAGCGTGCTAAAAATATGGCAGGGGTATAACAGTGCATGCGTCAGCTTTGCATCATCAGAGCTAAATACTTGACGTGTGCTCCTCACGGAGTAGAGGTTTACGTTTATAGTAGCTCATGGCTCTGGAGGTTCAAACCTAACACTGAGGATCCCCATGAGCCTCTTGCAAGGACAGCACATCATGACGGTAACATGTGCTGTAGTGACAAGACCAGGACCCAGGACCTAAGGACCTACCACAGGGCCCTGCCTCCTAAAGGCCCACATCACCTCCTGATCCCCTTACCCTGAATCCTTACAAATGGACTTTGCAAAGACACTCAGCAAACCAGAGCAAACACCAACCTGCTTTATTTAAATCTCAACTCAATTATGTTGTTGCTATTTTCCAATTTTACACAGGAAGCAATGGATAAAGTGACTTGCAGCTCATGATCAGGAACCAAGTCAGTGATGGGGCTGAAACAGGAAGCCTGATAATCTTCTGAGTCCACATGGTTAAACTTGGTGGGATATTAAATGTAATGATACCAACTTTTCAGAGTTCCTATCAGGGCTAAATCACACTAGATGCCAGGAATCTACCATAATTTCCAATACTTGGCAGAAAATAAATCTATGGAATAACCATGAAATTTTAAAATGCTACACATACCTTTCTGAAGTAACTCAGAGGATCAGTTTGGAGGTGATAACAATAATACCCTTTGGTAATTGTGTGTCTAAAGCTCTCACTTGATTAGAAACTTTTACTAACCTGATCTTTAATGAGTAATAACTCACAAATCAGAGGGTGGAGATGAGGTAACGGTATATTTATTTGATATTCTCAGTAGTCTGGGGTTACAGCTATCCCTTACTCAAGTCACTCGATAACTTTTGTCTACGTATTTCTTTTCAAGAAGTGGTAACAATCCACTAGGTTGAAAATGCTCTGTCAAAAAGCATTTGACAAAAGTCTCCACCCCCCTATGGCAAATAGCTCTCAGCAAACTAGGAATAGAGGGAAACTTCTCAAGGAACAGCAACAAAAAAAGCATGGAGGAAAAAACCTTCAGCTAACATCATGTATCGCCCTGAAGCACAGAATGCTTTCTCCTGAGATGGGGACGAGGCAAGGCTGCCCATTTTGATCACTACTATTTCACATGATACTGAAGGTCCTACCAATGCAATTAGTCAAGAAAAATAAGCCAGGTGTGGTGGCGCACACCTGTAATCTCAGCACTTGGGAGGCCGAGGCTGGAGGATCACAGAGAGTTCACAGCCAGTCTGGACTACATAGTGAGTTCAAGGCTGGCCTGAACTGCATACCAAGACCGTGCCTCAAATAATAATAACAACAACAACAACAATAATAATAATAATTCTCAGCATATACATTTTAATTTGATTTAGTGTTTAACCACCATTGCAAAAGAAGAAATAATGCTAATTTCAAATTATGAGATTATCTAAAAGGGATATAGTTGGAGAGGAGGAATAACCTAATGTTCTACAGCATAGTATGATAACTAAGGTTAATAATTGCATACTTCAAAATAGCTAGGAAAGAGGGTTTTGAATGTTTCTCACACAATGAAATGATAATTACTGAAGTGTTGACTATATTTATTACACTGATCTAATCACTACACACTGAATACATGTATTGAAATATCACACTATATCTCATAAATAGGTACAATCATTTCAGCCAATTAAAACTAAAACTTTAAGATTATTACATTTAAGTTTAGGGCCTACATTAAAAAAAAAAGCTAGAATTCATGGCTGTAGCAGTTCCAAATGCAAGATCAACTATATTTCTACAAATATATAGCAACAAACTATTGGAATCTGAAATTTAAATACAATCACCTTTCTTCTCTTGGTACCTGGAAAGCAAGAAAGAATGTAACTCACAACTAACTGTAAAGAAGCATCACCATTTTGCCCAGAATGATCAAAGAGCTGAGGTCACATGGTCAAGCAGGCTGAAATCCAAGGAAAAGAAAGACAGGCACCTCCAAGGAGAGATGCCTACCCAAGCTCTCCCTTAGTGAGAAAGCACCAGAGGAAGATAAAGCCACAGAGAAGTAGGTAAAAACATTACAGTTGAATATTTCAACAAATTGCTAAAGGACAGTTGTGACCTAGTATGACAGTACAGACCATAGCAGGAGAATCTACACCCATTTCTAACTCTCCTCCACAGCACTTAGAGGTGCTTAGCATGGTTTGAATTGTGTACCCACCACCAAATTCCTATGGAGATTTTAGCTTTATTTGCTAACTAGGTCTTTAGAGAGGTAATCATATTTTTTAAAAAGTCAGTGAGTGGGCTCTAATCCAATATGACTCTTGTCCTTATAAGAATGGAAATTTGGACAGAGATATACCTGGAGGGAAAAGGATGAAGAGAAATAAGATGGCCAAACATAAGCCTTGAAACACCCCTTTTCCCCCGGCCCTCAGATGGAACCAAACATGCCAACATCTTGACTTTGAACATTTAACCTCCAGTTGTTAAAGTCACCTAGTTTGGGGCTCTTTGTGAAGACAACCCTAGCAAACTAATACAGTCCTCATGAGAAAAACAGGCTAGAGTGGAAAGCCAAGGACACTTTCCCTCAGGGGCCGGCGTGAAGAAAAGAGAAGCCTTCAGTGCAAGAAAGGCACAAAGCTCCAACTCGTTCCTCCTCTCCTGACTCTGCTATCCAGAAAAAGACATAAACAGAAAACTCTGGACCTCGGGGCACAGAGGAAAAACCCATGGAGACCTAGGGGGACAACCTGTCATCACCATCATCATCTTCATCATGTACCCATGAGCAGGAAGCAGGAATTCATCCCAAACTTACGCCGAGTTCCCTACCATTAGTAAAAATAAGAATCTCCTATTTTCTGAACCGTGAAAATCAACTACCATGGCAGGCGTTTTTATTTAAAATGGTGCTAACGGAGATGACACACACCATTGATAGGCTCTTTGGTAAATAGACAGCAGTAGAAACAAACTGTTAACTTAAAGTTATGTCGATACAAATCAACCAAATTAAAACACAAAGCCTAAAGAGTAGGGAGAAGGAGATATCAGAATACACAAGAGTTCTAACACTGTAAAAAAATGTCACAAGTTTCAACATACATTTAATTGGACTCTTTGAAAGAAAATAAAGAACAGGTTTGAAGGGAGATTTGAAGAGATAATGGCTGAGGATTTCCCAAAACTAATGGATGATACCTAATGAAAGATCCAAAAAGCTCACAGAATACCTAAAAGAATTTTTAAAATAAATAAGTAAAACTAGACCTTATCCCACTCAAACTACTGAAAAACAGACAAAGAGGGAACATTTTGAAGACAACTAGAGTAGAAAGACATAGTAGGTCAAAGAAAGATGCTAATTACAAAAAATTTATCGCAGGGTATCAACCAAGAAGACATCAAAAAGTGTCATTTTAAGATGCTGAAAGAAAATTCTTCCACTCAGAATTCTGTACTAAGGGAAAATACCCTTAAAAAGTGAAGGAACATGAACCAACAATTCGATACCATTACACATGTACAAGATTATTTATATTACAAAATGCTCACAACACCGAATCCTGGCAAGGAGGCAGAGAAGTGGAAATTGGAGCCACCCTCTTCCCATATGATGCAGCAATAGCACTCTGGCATTTGCCAGGATGAGTTGAAAATACGTCAGCACAAAAACTTGGACTTGAATGTTTATAGAATCTCCATTAATAAAGGCAAAAAGTTGGAAGCAACATAGGTGTCCTTCAACAAGTGAATAAATATACAAATGCTGCTACACATGTACAAGGGGACATTATTTCAGATAAAAAGTGAGCTATAGAGCTATGAAAAGGCATGGCTGAGCATCAAATACACATTGCTAAGTAAAAGCTGCTGGTGTGGAAAGGCTACCCAACCTATGGTTTCAAAGAGATGTTAGTCTTGAAAAGACAAAATCATACATGAAACAGTGCTTTCCAGGTATTTAGGAAGAGGAAAAGATGGAGCACACAGGGCATTATGTTAGGATTGTGAAGTTTTTCTGGACTATACCACAGTGGTCCATCTGTCCAAACCCTGTACATAGAATCATACAATGCAAAGAGTGAACCCTAAAATAAACTATGGGCTTCCATGAATAATAATGTGCTTACACTGGATTATCAGCTGTAGCAAATTTACCACACTAATGTCAGATAGTAATAATAAGAAAAACTGCAGGGGACCAATAAGAACCCTACTTTGTGTTCGACTTCCTTATAAATCTAAAACCACTTCAGAAAGTAAGGCTTATTAATTGTCAAAGAATGAAAGCTACAAGCTGAAATAAAAGTTTTAATATTCTAAGCGTCTGCACTAATATGAAGGGAGAAAAGTGAATGAAACTAGTCAAACAGAATGAAGTAATGCAAAGACACAGGCAGAAGGGAATGAGATTAACAACCAAAGCACAAGTAAATTTTTTAAAAAGAAGTGAAATCCATTTCCCTGAAATGAACAATAAGAATACACTTCTAGTAAGAAACTTTTAGCTAAAATAGTGAAGAATGCCAGTGGTATAGGTCAGGGCAAGAGCACTTGCTTAGCACATGTGAGGCCATGGGTTCAATCTGTAGCACAAAAAAGAGGAGAAAATATATAAATTACCAATGTGAGCAATGGAATATCACTACAAACCCTTTAGACAGTAAAGCGACAATAAAGCAATATTATGAACAAAAGTAGAACATGAAATTGACAAATTAACTGAATTTATCAAAAAAGTGATAAAGCTCATTGAAGAAGAAATAGGTTACCTGCAGAGTTCTATATCCATTAAAAAACTTTAATTTGTGATCTAAAACTTTCCATAATGTCTCCCTCTAAAGAAACTAAGTCCCAGATGACTTCCCTGATCAATTCCAAAAATCACTTTAAGAAGAAGTAATGCAAACCCTACACAAAATCATGCTCATTATACACAAAGATATACCTTATTTTATGAACACAGAATTCACCTACTATCAAAATATCATCACCAGAAAAAGATCCAAAAAAACACACTGGAGGCAAACAACAACAAAAAACAAAAACATGAAACAAACAAACCTCAGGCTGAAGCAGATTTCTTGACAGCATTTTAAAAAATACTTTAAAGAAACAGAAAACCTTCCAGAAAACTTGAAGAAATAGATAAATCCTATCCTAGACGCATACCATCTACCAAAACTGAGTCCTGAAGAAATAGAAATTTTGGAAAGAAAAACCAATAACACATAAGGAGATTGAGTCATCAATTTAAAAAAATTCTTCAGTCAAAGCCAAAGATCTCATCGCTTCACTGATGAATGCTACCAAACATTAACACTCTTTTCTTTCTTTTTATAGTACAGAGGTTTTCAGGGCCTCGCAGTGCCGGGCAAGTGCTCTATCAGTCAGCGACATCGCCAGCTTCAGAGGGATAAACACTGCCAAATATTTTTCAAAGGACTTAATAACAATTTTCCTTAAAACTTTCCAAAATCCAGGAGGAATACTTCTTAACTCATTTTACCAGGCCAGCACTACCTACAAAGCCTACACAAGTTCCCTACAGGAAAAGAAACCCCAGCACTTTGGAAGGCTGAGGCAGATGACTGAGGCAGAAGCCCAGCCTGGGCAGTTTATCAAGATTCTATCTCAAAATTTTAAAAAAAACGAAAGGAGGAGGAGGCATGAGGAGACTGCTCGGTGTGCAGGCTGTGGGTTCAATCTCTAGCACCACAGACAGAAAGATGCTGCCTCTGATGGTGGTGGTGGAGATAGATATTAAAAATCAAAGTAGCCCAGCACGGTGCTGAATGCTTGTAATCTCAGCACTTTGGGAAACTGAGGCAGAAAGACTACAAGTTCTAGTCCAGCCTGGGCCATATAGTAACCTAGCAAGACCAAGTCTCAAAAATACCAGAAAAGGACTGAGAACGTAACCGAGGTGGAAAGCCCTCGGTTTGATCCCTGGTACCACCAAAGAAATAAATGAATAAAACTAAAAGGGTTATTTGCTATCACCATGTAGAATTATCCCTGGGCTTCAAAGATAGTCAAACATGTCCAAATACGTAAATGTGGTAAATCACATTTACAGAGTAAAGGATAAAATCCATAGGTTCATCTCAGTGGAGCCAGTAAAATCATTTGGCACAATTAAATCTGTTTTCATGCTTTAAAACAAGCTCAAAACAACCTGAATGGATGATGCATAAAAGGAATGCAACTCAGCACATCAATAATAAAGGCTGCGTGTGCCGGGCCTGGAGCGCACACACTCAGAAGTGAGAAGCTGAAAGCTTTTCCTCTAGGGCCAGGAAGCAGACAAGGACGCCCACTCTTGTCACTTGCATCCAAAAGAACACTGAAGTCCCCTCAGGGAAATCACACAAGAGGAAAAGCTAAGAGGCTTCTAAATCGGAGAAGAAAAAGTTAAACTATGCAGGTTATATGTTGATCCTATTCACCAAAAATCCAAACTAGCAAATTAAGTTACAGAATACAAGATCAACATACAAATACAAAGTAGCATTTTGTGTACTAAAAGCAACCTATCTAAAAAAAATTTAAGATAGCAATCCTATTTACCATAGCTATAAAAACATAATACTATTAGAATAATTACCATCATTAAATTGTCCATATTACTCAAACCAATATACAGATTCAGGGCAATCTCTATCAAGATTCCAGTGACAATTTTCACAGAAACAGAAAAATCCAATTCTAAAATTTATATAGAAACACGAAAGAATGTACCCAACAGAAAGTCATACAGAAACATTCGTGCTGCATTGTTCGTAACAGCAAAAATGTGGAAACAACCCAATTGTCTATCAATGGATAAATGGATGAACAAACTGTGCTGTACACAAAATAGCACATACATACTTACACTGAAAATTTATTAAGAGACACATTACCATCAACTCCCTCAAAATTCCCATTTCTTTCGAGGACACTTGTTCCATCATACTTGAGACTGTCTGAAGCAGTTCTGTGAGTCCTTTTTCATGAGTGCGTTTATACGATGTGATTTTGAAAGGATAAGGAGAGTGCTACTGCTGGGCATCATCCAATAGAAAGACAGCTCATGAAAACATCATGATGGTCCTGGTCCACCTTACTCACTAGATCTGACAGTGTGCAAGTTCTCAGTCTTCTCCAAAATCAAAATGACTATGAGAGGTAAATGTCTTTAGTCCATTCAGGATATCAGGGTAGATATGATAGTGCTACTAAAGACATACACATCATGTATAAATCATATCAGCAGACCAAAGAGTTACCTGCATGCCCGCGTTTACTGTAGCACTATTTGCAATAGCTAAGATAGGAAGTCAGCTTTGGTGATTTCTGCATCTAAAGAAATTGTGTTGTATATATACACCATGGAATATTGCTCAGTTGTGAAGCATAATTTGACCTCTGCAGCAAAACTGGGTAATACTTATGTTAAATAAATCAGACATGTACCACCTGTCTCTCATATGTGAAAGTTTTTAAAAATCTGAAAGTAGAATAGTGATTACTAAAGATTGGGAAGTAGGAGAGAAATTGGAAAAACGGTGACTAGATTTGATCAGTGCTTATTATATGCATGTATAAAAATATCACACAGCACCCCAATAATAGGCAGCAGTAGTCTAATCCATAATAATGCACAATTAATACATGTTAATAAAATTAAACTTTTAAAAATAGCAAATTTGAACACACTTCACCTGAGAAGAAATAAAGGTGGAAAAGAAGCTTAAGAATGATGTCTAACGTTGCTAGTCATTATAAAAATTCATCTTAAGTCATAAATGAGAGATAATGCCAAGCACTAGCAAATTTGCACTGGGAATGCATACATTGCTTGTAAAAGTGCAGAATGTTTCTGTTACTTTAGAAAAAGATTGGAAAACTAATAAACACACGCACACCATACAATGATGTAGTTCCACTCTTATGGGTATATACTCATTAGAAATCCAAACGTGTTTACACATAAACTTGGCATATTCATGCTAGTAATCGCTTATCTTGGAAACAACTGAACTAGCTTCTTGTGAACAAACCAATACATCCACAGAGTGGAATACTGCGCAGCAGTGCAATGGATTAGATTACTGCTGCACACAGCCCGTAGATCAATCTTAAATGCATTTGGCTAGTGCAAAATACAAATAGGAGTAAAATCTAGAGATGATGAAATGCTTAACAGATCTCAGTTGTGGTGGCATTAGTTACACAGCTATGCATTTCCTCTGATCTCAGAATTCTCTGCTGGGAAGAAAGGATTTTTACTGTGAAAGCTTCTCCATCTAGCATTACTTAACGTTGTGTCTCATGTTATTTAGAATCAAAGAAAAATTTGCATCTTCCACTTGCACTTTTATAGAACGATAATTAAAATCAAGGAGTGATGGATAACATCTGAAGGACTTCGCAAATAGAGAATTATTAGAAATTAATTTGCTGTCTCATTCTCTCAAACATTTATAAACATACCCATGAAAGACAGTCTATTAAAATAATGGATTCATAAAGCAATCATATGACCAAGGAGCCAGTAAGTTAATTGAAGTTCATTCATTCTACCAGTTCATTTCACAAGGAAGAAGCTACTGAATTGAGTGTAGTAAAGGATTTTTGTGCCCAATTTTACTTACCTTCTAAATAAATTTTACATGCACATATGCATATTTTTTTCATATGCTTATATGAGTTAATAACTTAGAAATTATATCAAAATGACACATTGAAAGATATTTTAATGAAACTCCTAATCAGACTTTTTAAACCTATGATTTAGGATGCTAGCAATAGATAAAATTATTTTCCATCATCCATTTAGAATATTTGATTACTAATTTACATAGGCAAGTCACCAGAATATAATGAATGTGTAAGTCACCTTTGAGAGAGAACCTTTTCAGAATTGGAAGTGGGTACCCTGTCACCTTCAGCCAGAGCAACTTAATGATTCAAATACAATTCTATCGACAAAAACACCTTATGGCACTAATGTGCTGGCTGATACAGTGATGTGTGGGTAAATGAAGCAATATTTTAGTATTTGATTCTGAAATGCCACCTTCACCCTTGAACTCTAAGTGGTTTATTGCAAGGTGATTAAGAGGATGTGTGGATACCTAAGAACTATTGTGATTTATGGCAATTCCCACACACATACAAAAATCACAATTTTCTGTTAAGAGTCATTCTAAGTTGCAGCCTATGTTTGAACACAGAAAAGTATTTAAAAATCCACCCAAACAAGTTGAAATTGCCACCCATGTTTGGGTTCACAGCGGGTGTCTTCTTGTGTGTTTCTCTCCTGACAGCCACTACAGTCGCTCTTGTCTAGGACATTTCCAGACTGCAAAGTGAGGTGATAGATCAGGCCTGAGCGGTCCAGCCTCTAATCCCACAGCTGAGTGGTAAGCTGTGTTATCTCCAAAGACAGCTCTTTTTTAAACAGATCTTATCAATCTTTGAAAATTTATTATATATAACACATACAGTAACATTTTAATGGGAAGTTCATTAATATCACTCTGAATCTATATTGTATACAAATGACCAACAGATTGGGATGAAGGTTTGAATACTGAGTTATATCGGATTCTACAAGCAATAAATACTGCTAGACTCTGAGTAGACGGCAGCAGAGTGTAAACTGTCAACTAAAACCACTTCTAAAAAAAATAGCCCAGGCCTATGATATGCAAAGTGTATAACCTTGAAAGTGCAATACAGGCCAAAATACCTGGGAACCTGCACCGACTAGTTTGAACCATGAAATAGGGAACTTAAACCTTGTAAATAGTTGATTTTTTTTTCTTAGTGTTATCGTAGTTTGAACAGTGGGTAGATTTTTCCTGTTTGTTATGGTTTCACTGTGTAATATGTCTATCTTCTTTTTCTCCTTCAGAAAGTTTCCAGAGTGTCTCAGATGACCTCATTTTTCTCTATAACTGGGAGATTTTGTTACATCAGCACTCTGTGTTTTAAGGGACAGGGAAGGAGTAGCAGGCAGAATTCTCCAGCAACTAGCGTTGACTTCTCATACACTGATTGGAGCAACATTTTCCATCTGACTTTCCTCATCTGAATATTTTCTTTCTTGCCCTGCCCCAGGTATTAATATTACTAAAGAACACACGTTTTCCTTTTCAGAACATCAAATGATATTTTTATCCCAAGGGTGCTAATTAGTAATGGTAAAGAATTATTGGGAAAAATGATTTTTGAGAAAATAAAACCTGGCCTTTTAGTATTTGATCTGGCAAAGCATCTCATATATTCACATCTTTCTCATTCCTTCTACAAATTCAGTTCCTGGTTCAACTTTTTACCCATTAAATGCAGCTTTGTAATCTAAAATGTATTTTTATCATGTAGGACTACCTCATGAGAATTGGTGACTACAAAATGTTCTTCACTAAATTAAGACATTTTCCAAAATTTGAATAACCCTGGGGAGGTATTTGTTTGCAGTTTTTGCATTGCTGTGTTGGGGTTTTTTGTGAGTGTGTGTGCGTGCGTGCATGCGCATGTGCGTGCGTGTGTTGCAAGTGGTATATATGAGCCCTGTGCTAATTATCATTCCTTTTGAGTTTTCATGGGTTGCTAAATGTGAAAGTCTCTACCCTTTTCACATTACAGCTCAGTAGGAGATTCTAGTGGTCTGACACTACCCAGAGAAGAGCAGTGTAATTTTGAAAACCTCTCGACTTTTTGGCAATTTTAAGAGCTGTGCATATTTTATTGTATGATTTCAGAAAAATGAAAAAAGGAACTGCTTTGGAGGTCACACACTCTCCTGCCAAGGATAGTTTTAAAACTATACGCTCACACTGCATCTTTCTTCCTTTCAGAGACTGATGGGTGTACATCACCAGTTTCTAGCTACTGAACTGTTTATTTCAGCCAGCACAGTCAAGGATGGCCTCATGTTACTAAAGGACCTTCAGTTCTCCGGGAGGCCACATGTCTACATGGCGTGGTGTCTCCGCTGGAATTTAGCTTCTGCTACTCTCTTCTCTTGTGGCCTTTGACAAGTCTCTTAACCTTTCTGAGAATCTCTTAACATTTCTCCAGTTCCAGGCTCTGAAACTCTCAGATAACAATAGACACGGTGCTTGCCTTTCAGAGGTGGCATGAGAATTAATTAGCTAATGTTTGTTAAGAGCTATATAAATGCTAAGTATTATGATTATTCTTTACTCATGTTAGCATTGCAAAATGTCAGTGCGTCAAGTGGAAGAGGACGATCAGGTTATAGGACCCTGGTGGAGTATGAGTCTCTTACAAGTTTCCCTTCTCTAATGAAATTACTAGAACTGTGTTTAGTTTCCATGATTAATGGCTTCATTATTACCAGGACATAGCAATTAGCTCATTTGAAATGATACATGAAACTATAATTTAGAGCTCTATACAAACCAGAAGAATTAGAGAAAGACCTAGCAGAATAATCTGCAAATCACTGACCACTTTAGAGGACTATGTTTGCTCCTTAGGGCATAAATTTCATGTCTGACTGCTTTGACTTAAACATGATCTGCACAAGACCAAGAGCATCGGGTTCCCCAAAGAGAATTGGGCTATTCCCTGAAAGCCAGCTGGAGGCTTTTGTGCAAGTAGTGAGTGTGGCTGGCTTCTCTAGGGTCATTTACCACATGTATGTAACTCTCCTCCTCAGACCTTGTGCAAGAGACAGAAAGGTTAAGCAAACAAATATTCAAAGGTGAGAGGTCCATTTAGCCAATAATTTCTTAAGGATGCAGAACAGCATTTGACTCTGATAGATCTCCTTCCTGTTCACTCCGCTACTGCATGTATCTGTTTATTATCAGGATATTTGAAAGCCTGAAATCAGTTTTGCATACATATTTTTAAAGCAATGAAGTCTTAAGGAAAAATATTTTTATCACTTATGTTTGGATCAAATTAATTATTTTTAAAATATCCAAGGCCTGCATGTGGATGCTAGCATTAATAACATACTTCATTATGGTCATATACTACATTATTGGCATTGCAGGACAAATAGTCTCCAACCCTGGCAAGTTGCTAGAAGTCTCTGATATTTTTCCTTAATTTATTTGCATTTAATACTTGATCATCAAAGACACTAATTTTTTTGATGAGTAAATAGAATGTTCAATACACTACTTGCACTAAAAGAAAGAAAAAGGAAATTCTCATTGAGGTTCATGTCTGTCTGATCTATTTCCTCATCTTAGGTCAGTTCTCCAGCACAATGTAGAAATGGAAACATGCTGTGAATCATTCATACTTCACACAAAGGAAAGATATCATATGAGCACTAAGTGCTGAATAACAGATGCAGAGAGCACAGCATACTCTGCCGCAGCCCATGGTCATGATATCTATCTCTGACATCAATACTGTATTACCAATTGACATTGATTTGTATAATACACTAGTTGTTGATTGGCAGATACAGGCAGTGAACACACCAGTAAATGCACCTTAATAAAAATCCAACCTGTGGAAAATTAGGCTGCCTTGGGCTGAAAGGTTATAGCATATGCCAACATGTCATGTAGCTATTCATAGCTCAAAGACTTACTCAGAGTTCAGACAAATATTTCTTTCATGCATGTTCCTAAATTTCTTTTTTATCCCATAAAAAAATGAATTGTATTTGTCTTTCTGTTTTTCCCCTACAAACTTCTAGATTATTATAAAAGAGCACTTTATATAGGTAAGTATGGTACATCAATTCAAACACAATTGTATCATCATTTCAAGTTCAATAGACACAAAATATGTCTCTTATGTAGTGATTCCCAGACTGTTGTCGGGAAGTAGACACAAATCAACTGAAAATCTTATATTTATTCATACCTAAGAAAGATTTTCTTGTCAATAACTATGTATGAATCTTTCCCTGCTGATTTAAACAAAAGGAAGATACAGAATGTTGTGGCAATTTATTGTTGTCTTCATTTATAACTCCACAGAAGTAGATTTAATATTATAGGATGCCAATATATTTTGAACAGAGTAATGCTCTCAGTACAGCTATGACCTTTTCCCCTGTAATTAGTTCCAACCGAAATTAGATTCAGGGAAAGCATGGCTCCAATTAGAACTAAATCAAAACAAAACTCAGGGCTTGATTTCAGATAGCACAATCATTGTGACAAAAACAGAGTGGTGGAAAAAGGGACTTTTCTTCAAATTTAGTTCAGGAGATTGAACCAGATGATAAATCCCTGAAACCCTGACCAAAATGTTCATTTATTTCCAGACAGGCCTATGTTAGTATTTCTTATGACTCATGGAGATTTGTAGCCTCACCTTGGTTGACCAGTTTTCCAACAGTCTGCAAACAGCAAATCAGAAATCTTCACAGTTTTGATTTAGAGAAAGATCCACTTTCTCTAAAAGAAAATAAGGAGAAATCTTAAAGTGTTCATTGGAAATAACATTATAAAACAGAAACTCAAAATTATGAGGATTAGTGGAATTGGCAGTTGTCTTATCCTGAACAGCTCTAGTAATTTCCCAACATGCAACTGAGTCTATGTATTCATTGGTTTTAAGTACAACAAAATACTTGAGGCTGGATGCTTATGAGACGAAGATTAAATTACAGCTTTGAAAGTTGAAAGTCCAAGATTGGCCTGCCCCATTGATTGACCCTAGAAGTTCCTAAAAATAGATGGCATCACAGTGGCAGGAACACATGCCACAGGGAGAAATTGCATGGTGAGACAGGAAGCTATAGTGGGAGGAAAAGCCAGGCTGGGGCTTTTACAACTCACTCTTGCAAGAACTAACCCTGTTCTCACAAGAACTATATCAATCCCCACCAGTGGTGGTGCCTCCAGTGACCTAAAAACTTCCAACTAGACCACACTTCTTAAAGGCTCCACACCACAACACCACCCTGCTGGAACTAAGTTTCCAACATGTGGACCTCTTGATGGGGTTACTGAAACCATATCTAAACCATAGCAGCCTAGAACAGATAATCTTTCTAAACTCAGTTTCCTTATCTATAAAAAGAACACATACAAAAAAGCAAGCACATGAGGATCATAAGACTCAATTCTAATTCATGAATGATTCTATGAATTATGTTTCCTCCATTTTCTTATTAAACTGATATTGACGCACAAAGCAGGAAAGTCCATGTCCTAAACAGAATGAAGCCGTCACAAAATGCAATAGCATAAAACAGGCTTCAAAAAATAAGATTAGGACTAAATCATAAAAGTTCGCAAGTCTAGGTTAAGGTATTATGGCAAGTAAAAGCATACACCTCAAGACAGACAGACTTACAAAGGTAGACAAGTGTTCTAGCTATGACTTTACATTGTATTCATGGGCAACCCATTTGGGCACTTACAGAATCCTTGAACCACTTCATGAAATGCTACACAGCCTGGTATCTACCCAGGCAACCAACTTTACAGAAACTAAGGAAGAGAAGTTGACCCACGTCTATGGCCTTGACTAATCACAAACACATACCATATCATCCAGAAGCACAGTTCACAGAATTCACAAAATACTGCAATCATTTCTAAAGGGATAGCCAAGACACTAATGTTGAAGAAACACTCCGAAAGAATGGAATATCGCTCTTTAAAATATAATATGCTTAATAAATTAGAGACCACTGTGTGTTGCTATCTTTCCAACAGCATGGATACATAGGTTTGGAAACAAAAGGATGAACATGTAAGGGGCCAATTTACTCTATCTCCTGATAATTCACTAAGGGAATTTTTGTTTCTTCTCCCTATAATTCTGGGCTATGCAACAATGAAGATCCTGGTCCTAACAGGGGTTAAACTGTATGTGTTACTTGGGGTGTGTGTGTGTGTGTGTGTATGTGTGTGTGTTGCTGAGGATCAAATTCAGAATCTCACACATACTAATCAAGCATGCTACCACTGAGCTAAATCCTCAGTCACCAAGATGGTGCACTCTTATGTGCAAACAGTCATTACCAGGCTTTACTCCACTAACCTACAAGATACAGTTGCCAAAATAAAAGATACAATTGTCTTCAGATCTCTTTGGACTCCATGTGTTCAGATACGAACAGTTCAAAAATAGGAGTCATTGTGCCTGCAGGGGTAACTTACCCTCATCAGCAAGAGGTAAGATTGCTTGTGCGCAATAAGGACAAGGAAATATATGTGGAACCCAACTGTCCTGGGAGTCTCTTTGTACTTGTCAGCCCCAGCGCAACTATGATCACACCTTTAGCAGCCCCGCCTATGGGAGATATGATCCTCAGGCATTCAGTTATGGTGCTCGTTTTGGTGCGTTACCAAGTAAGCTACCTAGGTCTGGCAAGGTGGAGCCGAATGTGAGAAGAATTTAGAAGGAATGATGAGGAAGACGACCAGCGCAAGTGACAGTCCCACCACCAAGTGCCGCAGTAGGAGCTGCAGTTAATCCACAAGCTTCCTTTTTGAAATGTCCCTCAAGAAGAAAGTCCCTCACCACCCAGGAACCGTGCAGGAGTTGTTCACTGAACAAGGTGGATAAGAAAAGATCTGTGGACTGCAGCCAAGGGGTGAACTGCAGCCACCATGAGAATGTTCCTCACAGGGCTCCTACTCCAGCTGTGGGAAGTGAGAAACTCAAAAGATCTGTTTGAAAGACCAAAGATTTCACCCAGAAATCTGCGTGTGCTCTGGCTGAGCCCCCACCTTTGTTCTCTATTTTTATTGGTATAAATTATCATATAACAAATGTGACCAATCTAGCTGGGATTCAGTGTCTAACTCCAGTCCAGCCCTCTCTTCTCCTTGGGGGAGGGATGCCTCACACAAAATGGCAGTTATTGCTTCATCCTAGAGAAGATTCCTGTTGACCAGACCCCATCTGCTATCATCAAAAGTAGCAGTCTAAACTGATATGACAAATATACCCTCTACAATTGCTCTGATGCAAAAAAAAAAAAAAAAAAAAAAACCTCACTTTCTTCAGAAGCAGCATATCCATCTGGGGATAGTTCTAAATATTTCTCTCCATCTCTGCATATTTTTGGAACTGCATGAGGCCACTGCCTCCTAGGGTGACACAGATGATATCTGCTGCCTCTCAGAATTTCAATAAGTGACCAGAAATGTTTAATCTTTTGAGTTTCAGAAATTTCACAAGTTGGTATGATTTCAACCCCTTTTTGCTGCCATTTACTCCATGCCCCAACCGCCACTGCAGACAAGGAAAATGGTGTAAATATGTGTGTTATTCTCCAAAATCTGTTTGAGATACTCACTAGGAAGGGTTCCAGTACCACCATGGTGTCAGAGAGAGCAAACCTCGGTTTTCCTCACACCAGTATGGGTTGGCCTAGAGGAGAGAGGTTCAGACTCCTCTTTTTTGTTTTGTCCGCATTTCCATTTTGTTTCCTAAACTTTAGTCTCTCCAGAATGCAGTGTTTGTTAAGATTCCATGCCTTGAAGAACTTCCACTGTCCAAAGCTCCTTTGCAAATGAAATTCATCTTCCCAGAGTACAAGGCATCACTTAGGGCAAATCCCTTTGGGAGGGACATTAAAGTAATATTTCAGACTTATCATAATGGAGCACCATATTTATGGAAATTGTCCTGTGCAAAGTCATTCTTTTTCTCTCTGGCTACTTGAGAAAGTGTGCTTTAGTATATGTGCTGCCGAAGTGAGCGCGAGAGAATGTGCTTTAAACAAATTCTTGGAATTGTCCTACAAAACACTGATAGAAGTGAAAACATGACTTTAAAAAACCTCTGGCATAGATAAAGAAAAGGAATGCTTAGAGAATGCCCCTGAAACCAGGCATTATGCATTTATTTATTTGACATCAAAGGTATTAGCTTATTTGACACCTGTAAAGAGCCTGAGAGGTGAGCTTTATCCCCAGTTTCCATGTAGTTCAGAAAAGTTAAGCAATTTGTCAGTATAGTCACACAGTTCCTAGTTAGAGAGATGGGATTCAAAAGCAGGCCATCTAATCATCAACGCACATGTTTTCCTTCTCAAAACCATAGTGTCTCATTCTTTAGTCCTACCTCAACATTACCCTTCTCCTAGTTTGTCACTGAATACAGGACAAATGTAAGAATGCAAATATTATATGACCATACGCTGAGTGGGTGGATCCTGTGCCTCACTTTGATGTGCCTCCTGCAGAAGCAGTGAAGACAGCCCTCCCTCTCGAGAAAAAGAAAAGAAAATTGCAGTTTACAAGCTACACAAGCCAGATGTAGCGGCACACACCTATAATCCCAGCACTCTGTGAAGCTGAGGTAGAAGGATTGCACGTTCAACCCCAGCTTGGAAGACTTAGCAGCATGGCAAGACCCTGTCTCAGAAATAAAGAGGTAAAGATACAGCTCAGTGCAAAGGCCCTGGATTCAATCCACAGCAGTGCTGAAGAAAGCTAACAAATGAGACAAATGAGCGTAAAAGTTTAGTAGCAATGAAGATGTTCTAATGTTCTACACTGATTTCTACCCTGTGTGTGCTGAAATAAAGGCTTGTATGTCCATGCAGCAAGGAGAACTAAAGTTTATTGAACAACACTCTGTTCTTTGCATTTTATATTCCTTACCTTGTTTAAATTAAACCTAACAATCTTCTCATTCAGACAATACAGACCTCATTTCACAGATGAACAAAGTGATGCTCAAAGAGAGTTTAAAAAATAGAACTGGTCAGGTTCACAGTAGAGAAAACCTGATGGATGGTTTGGACAACTATTACTTCTCCTTCGGTAGAAAGGCCAGGCTGGACAGTAGACATTAGTGCAGAAGGTCACCATTACCATCAGGGACACAAGCTCCTTGCATACCATCCCAGCAGATGGCATTTACCCTCGTCCTTCAAGATGGCCAGGGCTTGTGAATACAACTGAAACAGGAAGGTAAAAGAATATAGAAGAGTCAACAGATAAATAGAAAAGGGCCAAGTCATCTGAGTCTTTCCCTTTTATCAAAAGGACAGAATTTTTTTCTGGACATTCAACCCAAGGCATTACCTCTTTGCACAAAACTATATGACATGTGCATGCATGTTTATAAAGAAAGCAGTGATCATTCTAAAGTTGGTGCAGACCTGGATAAAACCAAAGTTCATAATGAGTTAATATTTATAAAGTTTTAGACAGAAAGTAAGTGCTGTGTATTTAATAAATGAATAAATGAAGGACTCAAGTAATGAAAGAATGAAGACATTGAGAATGGATATTGTGTATGCAAATGCAATTAGTTAGCAGAGAGATAAATGACTTGTCTGAGTTCTCTCGCTATTAAATCGCAGTGTCATTATCACTTCTGAGCTTTTCTGATTTCAAGGTTTCCTTTTCTTTCTTGCTGTTATATAACAAAACCCCGATACATACAGTTCTAAATCCCAGTATGAATGCCTACGAATAGCATACAATTGTCATAAGGATTGCTTAAAATATTAGCACTACAAGAGAAAAATACAGGTATAATAAGAAAAGATATGCCAGTCTAACCCATTTCATTCTCTAGTGGGTTTCTTAGCTTTCAGTAACCTACACTAGAGAAAGACCAAGAGTGGCAGTGGCCTTCACAGAATGGTTTAACATTAAGAACCCCAAACTATTTCTGTGCTTTTTTTACCACTTAACCTAGAGCCCTGCATAAAGAAATCTCACTTGTGAAACTTTCACTTCAGCCTAATGCTGCCATTGGTGTTTACTGCCTTGTTTTGACAAAGGCATCTGATAGGTACTTCTAGATAGAGCCACTGATAAAGTGCGAACGAAAGAAGCACATGACTTCCTAGTAAATACTAACACATGAGTTCTATACTGTAATGCAGTGACTGCCTCTTATTAACTACTTTTCTAGTTTTCCTAGTTTTTAGCTCTCAGATTAGTGAATGATCTTAGCATGCTATGTCAACTAGCCATGATATATCCATGTGTCAACAGTCAGTAACCTCCTTTGTTTGACCTCAGAAGTCCTTAAATGTCAAATATCATCTCCATACACAGACACACAAGGTCAACAAAGGTTTGTCCTGGATAGCAAAAGGAAGTCTCAAAGATCAGCTCTTATAAAAATTCATTACTGATGAATATTGATATATTCCTGGAAAATTAATCAGTATTTTTAAACAGCAAGAGATTAATGCCAGCTTGTTCTGTAGGAGATGGAACCAAGCACAGCAGAAGAGCTATTAAAAGTGCTGATTGAGGATTTTTAAAATATATACCTGTACGAATGTGAAAATGACTAACTTTTGGAAGGTCAGTCAAGGACAGAAAGCAAATGTACAGTAGAGTATGAAGAGTCTCGTGGTAAAGACAGTCTGTGTTTCTTCTCAATAGTCCAGCCACATCCAGAGTTCTTATTGACTCCACCTGAAGTATCTCTTTACTAATCAAAGAAAAGTGTTTGGCCTTTTGCTTTAGCAGCCATCTGCTGTGGATTCAGTGGCTAGGTCAAGACCTCAAGAACCCAATCAAATAATGAAATCTCATGTGCTTCCCAAAAAGAAATTACTGTTTTCTTTTCATGTGGATTATGACTTATTTAAACCCCTGTGACTGTTCAGTTTCTGCTCACAGAAGACAAATATTTGCTAATTAAGGATAAGGATAGATAAAACCGGAAGGTCAATCTGCTTATCCCTTGCAAGAAATCATACAGGGACACTGATATCTTCTGAAGTTGTTTTACAAGACATTTAGAAATTCTTATCATCCCTACACACTGACACCGTTACCATACTTTTGCCTGCCTTCCTTTGTGAGACTGTTATTAGGAGATCGAGAGTAAGAACAAAGAATGATTTCCATCTTAGACACTTAAACTACTTCACCCTGGGCTGTGGATAATCTCCAGGCCATCTCCTGTGATCAGACTGCCTGGGATTGAATAAGTGAATCACTAATGATTTTGAATGTGGTCTTAAACAAGGTATTTAATCTTTTAGTCAGTATCTTCTACAAAATGATGGTATTGATAATATATTTACCTTGGGTTTGTAGTTAAACTCAAAAGAGAGCTTACATGTGAAATGTTTAATTCCTGGGTACTTAATAAATTGCTCAATGCATGACAGTACCTATTACTTAAAGTACACTTTCTTCCAGTAGATAGCACCAAGTCTTTTTAGAGTAGATTTGAGGTAGATTCACATGTAATATTTTCATACTGTGTCCTTTCAAGTTATAAGTAAATAACTTGGCATAGGAATAAACATTCCTAAGATACTAAATGTGTCTTCATGTAAAGATAATTCTCCAGGACTCAATGGTTTGCCATCTGATCAGTGAGACTCTTCCCTTTTTAGGGGGCTATGGAGTGATACAGTGGAAATGCAGCCCTATCATCGGACTGTGAAGCATCACCCACCCAAAGATGAGAGGTAAAGAATTTAGGGAATGTCAGAGCCTCTGCTCATAAGCCTCAGTACATAAGTGGGTATGTATCAAGGTGCTTTTCATTTGCTTTAGTAAAACCTCCCTTTGAGGGACATTAATTAAAACATTAAGAATCACAGCTGAGCCTACAATTTGAGTAGAACCCAGATGTGAAAATGGTGTTCCTGCTTTGTGTTGTTTATTGTTGAAATAAATATTCTAGCTGCTCCTCAGCATGCTAAAACAATACTTCAAAGATGTCATACATTTCCCAGCTCCCTGTCCCAAGAGGACCAAAAGAATGAACCATGATACAAGATGGTTCTCTTGCAGACATGTCATCCTACAAGAGTGGAATGAAGGGAAAGAGACATCTTGGCCTCAAGCAAAAGGCCCAGAGTACACAATGTCCTAAGAATCCATGGACAGGCTAGTCCAGGGTCCAAATTATTGTGCCAACAAGCCAACATCTGTGACTTTCCTAGATATTATCAAATGCAGCAGCAACCTTTGATGAATAATTTCACTCTGAGAATTCTCCTCTAATAAAATGATCAGAGTTAATATAGTTCTCACCCCCACATCTTTATCTCCTTCCTACTCAGACTTCCTTTTAAATTTCATGTAGCAAACTGCCTGTTCTTTAGGAATCCTCATAGTTTTCAAACCAATACACCTCCATAGTCTGGGTTCTCCTTGTTGGCTCTAAGTATACAGTACCAACATCGACCCACTAAACACCAGCATCTCTTCACTGGTTTAAAAATATTTTTCTCCATCATAATTCCTACTCTCCTATTCCCTTAGGTCCAGCTATTATCATCTCAGTTTCCATCATAGGAATAACTTCCAAACTAACCTCCCTGTTCACCTTATCCCCAACCAGCACAAGCCCCACAAAGCCTCTTTATAAAGCATTTCGAATTATATTGCTCCCTGATTATGTTTTAAAGACTTCCATTATCTTCAGAATTTTCTTTAAAATCCTTAAAATTTCATAAAATTCCTTTGATAATCTGCCCACAACCCACCTTCTCAATCAATCCTATCACCCTTCATACTCAATGAAATTCTTACAATTTTTTGAACTTGTCATCCTTTTTCTTATACAAGGATCTTACTTGCTACTTATGATTATTACTGTTTTTACTATTATTGCTATTTGCTATACTTACAAAAGTTATTATTACTCAACACTTTCATTTATCTGGTTATCTGGTTATCCAGTCCTCTTACTGATCCTTTACATGTAACTCTAGAGACTACCTCTTCCTTGAAGTTTTTATCCACTTCAGTTGCAAAAGGTACTTTTTGCCTGCAACACTTTTCAGACAATACATTTACTCATTTTCTATTCCACTTCACACTTCTTCTTTTCTAATATTTTTTAAATCTAGCACTTATCTTTGCTGAATTTCCAATACATAAAAAAGAGACTCACACATAATAATTTCTCAGTAAAAAATTTTAATAATTAACAAGATAGTCATCAAGATTTGACCACAAAAAATGATAACAGATCAGAATGTCTGAATATGGAAATGGGTAAATGAATTCTGGCACAGTTAAAATGTAGAAAATAAACATTTCTCTTTCAAATTAAAAATGTTCTTAAACTTTTTCATAGATAAGCGAAGAGAATGACAGTGTATTGTGTGAAATCACAGCTAAAAATCTGCATTAACTATTCAGTGTCAATCGTGGATATAAGTAGACATACAGATATATGGATGATACAATACATGATAGATACACAGATAGACAGATAGATAAGTAGATAGATGAGATAGATGTGCCTAGAAAGATACATGGACACTAGAAAAATACAGAAATAACAGCACTTATATTTGTCTTGGGTATAATTTTTGTTTGTATATTATACTTTGCAGTGTGTTTCTGATTCCCTGAGATGAATCAAGTAAAAAAAAAAAAAAAAAAAACACAAGAGCAAAAGGACGACAGTGAAATCTGACTTCATTAAGCCAATATCTATAACAAAAAAAGTGAATCTGCAAGTGTAAAGTGCGGTGTTAGATTCGTGTTAGACATCGGTATCAATGCAAGGATGAAAAGTAGAGAGGCAAGAGCAAGTCCTGAAGGCAAAACTACGTGAGTGATTGGTCAGGGCCTTCAGGGACTTGAGATTTTCTAGAAGGCTCCTAGTGTCGTGAATAAATTTGGGTGGGTCAGCAATGCTAAAGGAGTAAGAGTAGACCCATTAATTTAGGACCAAGGTTAAACCCAAGCTACTCACTAGAAACTGAAATAAATTTGTATTATGTAGGTCTGATATGCATGTCCAGAATTAGAGTAACTCAGATTTTTGGACATGAGAATAAATATGTTATCAAGACTTGTTTTGATAAAATTCATACTGGACCCTACTAGCTAAAGGAAATTAAGCCCCCCCATACACATACATGAATTTATCTTCCTCAAAATATCCACAAGCCCTAGACAAGGGTTAGAGCAACAATGAAAGCATTAATTTCATGTATAAGGAGCCTAGGAAGGTAGAGATGGACAGGGAAAAGGTGATTTTTATGACAATTCTCAGATAAAGAAAATGTTCTAGCATTCTTTAGTAGTTTTCAAAATGGCATTAAATAACACATGTTCTCTTTAAGAGAACAATTACCTAGTTAAATTAGAGTGTTTTCTTAGGAGGTTGCGATGAAAACTAGAGGGCAAGAGAAACTTGCCTTAGCCATTTGCCCACACCCTAGGGTTTGTTGATCAACTTTATGCTCTATTTATGTCTCTATAAATCATCCCGTGGAATTAAAAGTGTGTAGTGACACGAACATTGCCCACTTTGCAAATGAAAGACAAGGAACAAGAAAAACTTTATGCAGAAGCATGAGGCTATCATACAAAAATCCTTTGCAATTATTATCTCTGCTTCACCACAAAAGTGAGATTACTCTCTTGGTGGACGTCATGGAATTGAGGCTTTGAAACAGAGATGCCAAGCTGTAAATTACATTTCTGAATCAATTATGCTTCTATCAGAAAGGCTATAAATAATATGCAGAATTACCAGATGTGTAATTTTTTGTTACACTTGAACATTTGGCACGTTTAAAACGTCTGAATGAGGGACTTGGGTTAATCTGTGAATTTCACGGATTCATCTGACAAGACGAATGGGAAATGTGGGTGAGAATTATGATGACCTTGCCTCAAGGAGTCTCATCAGAACCAGGTCAACTCAGGGATTTGCCTGCATTTTTCTCAAAAGGAACTTAGCAGCTGATCATTGCAGCCCCTGGTTCCATCGGCTGAATTCTCAAAAGCGTGGAGCAAAGGACACATTTGGTTTCAAATGGGTGACTTGAGAAAACATAATTCAGGGATGAGCCTTTCTTTTGACAGCTTTACATTGATTTTATTTTGTCCCCTTCTTGGGAAGACTAAGTGGAAAACTGCTGGAGAGTTTATTATAATCAACTCCAGCATCTGAAGCTTAAACATCAAGCAGCAGGTACAGGAAAGGGCTGGAGTTTATCAAGCAGCCTCAGGCTCTGACCTTCCCACGAATATCACTTATTCCTAGGTCTGGTGTGTGGTAGAATTTTTTTCCCCTTGTGGCAAGTTAAGCTTTTATTCTTCTTATTTGTAAGTGAGCATGTGTGTTATTAAATTTAGAAACTGTCAGTAATCGGACTAAGGGGAAAATATGTGTCTCTATTTAAGAGAATATAAAATCTACGTGATCTTGAGAATTGCTAGAGATATGTAGGAGCTATTTGTCACTGTGCTAGAGGAAATCTGGCTCCCTTTGCAGAGTAAGGTAAATGCTGTGAAATCATATAAATTTTTATTGGTTATGCCTTGCAAAAAATTTCCCCCAAGCAGAACGTAATAGAATGAACAAAGCATTTAGAATTAGGTGGGTCTGACAGATGAACTATAGCTAAGATCATACTGCTAACAATGCCACACCTGAATTGCAGCCCACCCCGGTGTTCTTATCTATAAAGTGGGTATAATGGCTTCTACTTCTCACTGTTATTTTGGAAGTTCAACTGGATAAGGCTTGCAAAATATTTAGCACAGTTCCCTGCCTATAATTGATACTAGAAAAAATAATAGCATCATTACAGCTTTTTAAAAAAATTTAACATGTCTCCCTACACATTTCTTACCTTCTGTATAATTGCCTGTGCCTGGACAGAAATATAGCATAGCTGTTAACAGCTTAAATTCTGAGTTAGTCTGAGTTTGAATTCCAGCTCAGATACTCAGCAGTGACATGAGCATAACAAATCAGACAACTTTCCTCTGCTTCTGTTTTCATATGTGTTAAATGAGAATAATAAAAAAAAAAAACACCATGGAGAGATAATTTCCTTACCTAACTAGTGTTTGCTTTCCAGAGTAAGTAAGACGTGAAGCACTCACAAAACTGCCTGGCACATCATGGCACACCATACTTTTCTTTGATGGCTGTATTTTTATTATCTGTTCAGGTTAGGCATGGTGTCACACGCCTACATCACAGCATTCTGAGAACCTGAGGGAGGAGTATTCCAAGTCTGAGCTCAGCATGGGCAGTGAAACTCCATCTCAAAATTTTTTTTTAAAAGCCTGGGGATATACTTCTATGCAAAAGCCCTGATTCAATCCCCATGTCAGGCTTCCTTTCCTAATGTGGTTGAATTCAAACCAATTATTTGAAAACTTAACTAAAACAGAAGGGCCACTGGACAGCTGGGCAGGGACAAGCGCTCCTGACCTCACATAGGAAATTTCACTACTAGCTCTCTTGGGTTTCCAGCTAGCTGACTGTAGATCTTCGGACTTCTCAGCCTCCATAATAGTTTGAATTAGTTCTTTATAATAAAGATAGTTGATAAGTAGATACATCTCTGTCAATCTGCCCAACTACACATCTGTATAATCTACATATCTCTCACTGCTCTTGTTTCTCTAAAGATCACTGAAAAATTTGGCCTTAAAGTTCCATGTTCATGTGAACTGAAAAATTTTTATTCTTGCTAGTTATAAGTAGTCATCCCCAACACCTGAGTAATAGCTTAAAAAGTACAGTAGTGACTGGACCTCAGAATATTGTTTTAGCAAATGTCATTGGCAATACATTAATAAGAAGATAATCAAGATCAAGCAGCATAATGTGATCATGATGGGATGTTACCAAACAAGTTATTCATACAAAGGCCAGTAGCAAATCCTCCTTAAACCAAACCAGAAACAAAGAGCTATAGAAAAACGATCTCACATGCATACGTATGATTTCCTGGAGGGATGCTCTTGAAGGTCTTGAGCCTTGAAAAAGGCCCCCTTATATCCTGATTTCCAGTTATAAGAAAGTTAGCAGATGTGTATTTTAGGAAGCCACTGATAAGTTGCTTCTTGTGAAGCCCTAAAACCAGTTTCCTTTGTTGAAATGGAGAAAAGCACTAGAATTCAATGATGTCTCCCCAGCAAATGCAAAATGACACATTTCTGACCTTCCAATTTCTGAAAGAATAAAGCATCCGAATGTTTTCAAAAGAGAGAGGGAGAAGTTGTCACATAATAACTTCTTATAGCATTTGCCATCAGAATGGATACACGAAGATGTATCAAATTGAGAACAAAGGTTTTTAGACAAATCCCAAAGATCTCACAATATAATGAGCATTTTACATATGGCTGTTCTCAGAATGAAAGCTATTTTCCCATGTAGAGTGATAACAGAGAGGAGTATCAAACTTCTGCATTGAAGCACAGTTGTCACATCGTATCACAGGACACTGATCACTTGCACATTGCAACATTCCTGTTTGTTTAAAACACAATGTTTTTATGCAGTCTGAACGACAGGTTTTGGACAACAAAAGGGAAAACATTAAAATCTTAGAATTTACTCTTTAAAGCAGATAATCATGGAAATCAAACCATACAAAGAAAATCGACAGGGTCAAATCCTCTCTTATGTCTATCCTAACCGTGATGTGTGAGCAAATTAAAAGGAAAATTATAGGATTCTACAAGTGAAATATAAGATACAAGTTCAATACAAAACAAACAGATCTGAAGCAAGAGAAGCCTAGCACAGGAAAAACAACTTGTTTGTGATTTAATGGCAGTCAAATGTGGCTCAAATGACTAAGACAAAAATGCAATTACTCTCCCAACTGCAACATATTTAATGCATTTCAGGGCAAACAGCACATACTAGTCTTTCATCTGAGTCAGTTTTTGTTTTTATTTCTCCCATAAGATGAAAATATTTCTGTGTTAGTGTGATTTTTTTCTTTCTGGTTGATTATGAACAGAAAATGAAGGCTTAAATCTTATGCTAGACTTATGTAAACCTGTTTTTTAAAAGTTATTAAAAAGATAGTTTAGGTAACATGTGAACATTTTTAGAATAGTAGAAAATCAGTTTTGTTGAAAGTGCCTGGCTAGTCAAGTACATGTTATGTAAAAGTAATTTCTATAATTGAGTTTGTTTTCAACACAGTTTTGTGGAAGATGGTATACAGAGACAAAAGCAGAATGATATATGTATCTCAGAGCCAGTGAGCAACACATTGCATCTAACTAGGATCTAACTTTGATGGGGAACAGAAATGAGGCAGCTGATGTTCCAATTTAGGCAATGTTGCGAGAGAGTTGTTCTCTATGGATTTTTAAGTGAATAGATGTATCTTATCAAGAACCCCGGCATTACATTTTAGGGTATTTCTGGACAGTCAATATTTCAAAGAACATTAAACCTATATGCTCTCATTTATAATGTCTTTTAAAAATATTTTATCCAGTACTTCTCCCTCTAAAGTATAACCAGATCATGAAAGTAATCCAAATTCTGACTGGCTTGTTCATTCCAGTAGGTCCAAAATACGATGCAAACTTAAAATAATTGTAATTAGGCTAGCAGCCGACTTAGCACTGTTTTTGGTAACAATTTACTATACAAGAGATATTCAGCAATATCATAGAGTGAGCTGTTTAATATGCATTTCACCTGTCTCATTTTCTTCCAACAAATCTCCTGCGAGATGTGTAAATTTTGAAAAGAAGCTCTAGCTTCTCTTAGTCCCACCCCCCATTCCTATGTTTTGAAGAAGAATGCAGTGTGAACTGGATAAACTCCAGGAGAAGTTGACCTGTCAGACTGAGAGACTGGGAATTCAAACGCGTGACTAGATCAAGCGTGCCAACACGGTCTGCCCTCCTCTGTTTGGCTAGTTGAGACAAACCAAGGAAGTAGCAAGAGCCACCTGGGTGATGCAGCTACACTAATTTCAGACTTAAACCACTGAATTTTGACCTGTTTTCTCCTTTCTGCAGGCACTACTCTCACACACACGCAGTAAGAGCTGAGGTGCATGTTTTGACCATAATGGGGAGCAGAGGTATAACTTCTCTAGGTAAACACACTCCTCCAAGAAATTTAAATGTGTGGTTTGAGCTAAACCTCCAACAGGTGATAACACATTTCTGTGCCTTAATTGTACCAGAAATTTGCAAGAGAGCTATATTTCTAAAGTTTTCTTCCACTACATCTCTTGACAATTTCCTATCTGCGTAAAGTACATTCCCATAGTTCCTTTTCTGAATGGAGAGGGCAGCCTCGAGTCACCTTCTTTACATTTTGCATATCTCTTCTTGTAATAGGCGATCACAGGCCTTGCATGAGATCTTGTTCATTCTCCTTGTGACAGAATTATTTAAGCAGTTGAGAGAACACACACATTTATACAACTGTAACACATACACCTCCTCATCCTTTGCTCATGTGGCTAAATTAGCCACACAAATCAGTTTTCAAAGCACTCAGAAACACCTACTCATAATTTCACAGGTTTTAGACAAAATATCGGCATTAGTAAAGAAAATGCCAAAGATCTTATACTGAAATAATTTGTACAAATAACAGAATACCATGCCTGAAAATAATTTACACAGAAAATGGATTCAGGTAAACAAACACATAATAAATAAACAGTGGCCAATGGATAATTTTACTAAGCAGCTGGTGGAAAATTCTGGATTTGTGAAGGTTTCATTCTTTCCTGACAAGTAACTGTTCACCACAGTTTAAATAAAGTATTTGAACAGATAAACTGTGCGTAATATAATTGAAAAGCTACAAGATGGCCGTGCATGATGCCAAATGCCTGTAAATCCTAGGGATTCGGGAGGCTGAGGTAGGAGAATCATAAGTTCCATACCCTGGGCAACTTAGCAAGACTCAGCCTCAAAATAAAGTAAATAAGCAAATAAAAAGAGCTAGGAATGAAGCTCAGTGCTCCCTGGGTTCAATCCTGAGTACTGCCCCCCCCGCAAAATAGGCATAGGAGTTTTTATTTTTTCTATCCATTTCTCAAATGTTTCTTTATTCATTTAATTTTTCCTTTATTCTTTATTTGTTGACAGTGTACAATTGGGATAACATTTTCAAGCCAAAAAATAATTAAGCTCAATTCTATATGGGCTACTTCTAAAATGTTTGACCTTGAACAAATTTCACAATGTCTCAAACTTCCTTCTCAGTACAATGAGGATGCTTACAAATACTTTTTCCAAATAAGGTTGGTGAGAGAATTAAACTACTCTTGAAGGTGTTCAACAAGTGTTGTCTTCCTCTTGTACTGAAGACATTGTGCCAGCCATGAAAAAGTTACAAAGATATTTAAAGAATATTTGCTATCATTAAGTAAATGAGCCTAGTAAAGGACTATACTCACATAATATCACTGGTATCAAACCAGGAACACTGACTTACTCTGCTCTTCAACTCCGCTGGCGCTTTGGGGCATGGGTCTCCTTTTGTTCCCACTCATCTTTCTTGCTTACTTTTCTCATTGCTAAGCCAAGATACCTAATACCCAAATTTAAGGGAGGAAAGGTGTATTTGGTTCACAGTTTGTAGAAGTTTCAGTCCATAGTCGGCCAGGTCCAAGGCAGTGTGGTACAGCAGAAGAGAAAACAGTTCGTGGCAGGCAGCAGATAGCAAAACCAAGTGAGCAGCAAGACAATTTCAGCTTTTTCCTCCCCCTTTAATATTCTACTTGGACTACCTGGCTTAAGGTGGGTGCCAAACCAACCAGTGAACTAATTTAATAATCTCACAGCCTGAATTTCAGCTTCCCACTTTATAGATCCAGCCACTTCTGAAAAGGCCCACCTGTGACTGCATGAAGCTTTGGAAGGACCACTGGACACAGCCACAGCACCACCTCAGAACAGAGGCCACTGTTTTGGCTGACAGATCCATGCCACTTGGCCAATACCTGCCATTGTAATACATATTCCCTCGTGTGTCTTAATTAAAAAACATGGAGGCTTGAAGAAACTAAATAATCTGTAATATTTCTGAGGACAGATATTGTATTTGGTATTATTTTATCATCAGTAAATGATAGCTATTTCAATAGACTTTGGCTGCATGAACAAAACTCTGCTTTGTTCCCAGTATGCTACCAGAAGAAGTTAACTACATGTTTTCTTAGCTGATCTTCCAAAATACCCTGATAGTGAAATAGAGTATTTCTTGTATATTACTGCAGAAAGAAAGCAAAGACAAAAGGAAAAGAAGAACGATGGGCAGGAGGAAGAAACTTCATTCTTATTTTTTATTTGCCCATTGGCCTTGACTTAATCTTGGTGGGAAAGTTAACCCCTGTATAACAGAATTTTTTCATCAGAAAAATAGTTACATGAGATACCTCTTGTAAATCTTTTCCAGAGTTAACATTTTATATTTCCATTCAAGTTTGTTAGTATGCAAACAGAGAAAGGGATAAAATGGACTTGCTGGGCAAGCACTATATACAATCAGGCGTTCAAGACACAAACCTTACCAACAGCCACTCCCATTTCTAGAGTTGTAAAGGGCTGCCTGCCTGCTTAGGCCAGGGACAGAGGAGGGCAATTTAGGGAATGCTGGCTCTGCAGTTCCCGAGAAAACTCCCAAGCATGTCCAACCAAGGTTCCTGGCTTTTCAACTTTGCTTTCCTTTCTAGTAATGTTTCATGGTGTGTGGGGGGGGATTCAGAATTGGGGAATCTAGCTCTATCACTTATATTGCTTTGAACAAGTCTCAACATTTCTGAATCAAATGCGTAAACTATAAGGAATGGTACAGAAACTGAAAATAGTGATAATGATGATGATACATGTTAGTTATTATAATTACTTTATCTCTTAAGCGCAAATGCTCAGTCCAGTGTAATTACTCCATGAGCAGGAGTTCATAAAGGATTTCATTACAGCATTATCAATAGATTTTTTTATCTTGTGATTAATTAACCTTATACAGGGAGAGATAGTGTCAAAGTAGATAGTTCAGGGACTTCGGGGCTATCTAAATCTGAAATAAATACTGTACAAGATGTTGGGAAATCAATAAACATCTCTGGACTTCCATTTTCTTGTATATTACTACTTCAAGTAATATACAAGATTGTATATAGTGCTTGCCCAGCAAGTCCATTTTATCCCTTTCTCTGTTTGCATACAAACAAACTTGAATGGAAATATAAAATGTTCACTCTGGAAAAAATTTACAAGAGGTATCTCATGTAACTATTTTTCTGGTGAAAAAATTCTGTTATACAGGGGTTAACTTTCCCACCAAGATTAAGTCAAGGCCAATGGGCAAATCAAAAATAGGAATGAAGTTTCTTCCTTCTGCCCATCGTTCTTCTCTTCCTTTTGTCTTTGCCTTCTTTCTGCAGTAATAGGTGAGTACCTGTCAGATCAGTGTAGGGTACTAATTTACTAAGTATTTCTCTCCCTGTCTCTCTATCTCTCTCTGTCTCTCTCTTATTCTGTGTGGGTACTCATTCGTGTGTGTGTGTGTGTGTGTGTGTGTGTGTGTGTGGGCGCGCGCATGTGTGTGTGCGTTCAGTGTTCTTGCCATAGCCAATCCTGTCTATTAGGAAAACAAAATTGCAAACACATAATACATACACACACACACACACACACACACACACACACACACACACACACACATACCAGTGGTGAGTGTCATCATGATATGTTAAAGATAGGATATACACTAAACCGTGTAAATGAGGAGAAAAGTAGGAAGAACTTCTTCAAAAGAGAAGAATAAAGGAGGGGTAAGGGCAGTGAAGAAAGGGAAAGGGTTTTCAAAAGAGAGAATGGAAAGTAAACTAAAAACAGCACTTTTGTAAACGAAGAGGGAAGAAGCATGCAAGAGAGGAAAAGGAAGATGAGGAAAAAAAGAATTAAGATATATCATGTACAGGTACAAATTCCCATGATGAATGTCATCGTTATGTGTAGTGAACAGGTAGTAATAAAAAATAAAGCTAAGAAAACACAAAATAAAATGAAACAAGAAAAAAGAATATTACTTTGGACCAAATCAGCATGTTGGTGCCTTCTGTCTGTTAGTCTACAACCAGTATCTTCCCTTTAGGATGGATTCTTAGGGTTTGTCAATCACATACCTCCTCAGAGGCCAGAATGAGTAACAGTGCAAACCCGTGCAGACCTTAGGAACCAGGCTTATAGCCAGGTCTCTGACATTCTCCTTCCATTAACCCTGACTGAGTATTAAAGACGGACTGTGTAGGTTTACAGTTCCCTAAGCACCTCTTGAGTTCAGCTTGCCTGAAGTAGGACCATAGATCAGAATTACATTTTCCCTAGCCTGGGGCCTTTTATTCAGGTTCGTTCAAAGCAATTCGGGTTTCAGGTATCAGACCCTGTTCTGAAAGCTATGATTTAAAACAGGAAGCCCTGTTTGTTCATTCATTCATTTGTGTTTGGTTGTTTGTATGACTCAGTGAAAGAGATTAGACAGAGATGGTTTTCCAGGTGGGAACAAGCTAGTATAGACACTAGAAGACAAATAGCACAGTGGGGTGAGCAGAGAGTTTTGTTGGGGAGGGTTCATTTGTCCATTGTACCTAACATGTATAGCTGATGTGGGTCACTGGTATCCATTTTGCATTTACTACATGAGTTAATGAAGCAAATTATATAAAATTTGACCAACACAGGCTTTTACTCCTTAAAATAGCTACCCCAAAATACTGAAAAAGTTTACAGAGATAAGTTTCTAAAAGAGCAGGTATATACCAGATTAGGCTTGCCACCAGCCAGTGTTTTCAAAAGAGTAATGGATGTGCTGGCACAATAATGATCATTCACAAAACTTATTAAATATACACAAAATATAATATCTGCATGAATCAAGCATAACCCTCTATGGCGCACATTTGAACCATTTCTTTTCATGAAGAACAAGATCTTGTCAGACTTGTACTAGTGACGTTTAAATCACACACTAGCTCCACTTTCCTAAAAACTCAACATACTAAAGATCCATCCTACAGCTAGTAATAGTCACATAAACCCCAAAATGAAGTTTGCTGTCTTAACTCATTTTTTTTTAAAAACCCTTCATTTCTAACAGGAAGAGAAACAAACAAAAATGTATCGATGGTATTTCTAATTCTAATCTGCCCTTGCCAAGGACACATCTTTTCATCATATTTTTTCATAAAACCAAGTTATTGTTGAGGTTGGTAAACATTTTGGAAGAGTTGTTTTGAATAATACTTAGAAATAGTTCTCAATAAATATTTCTTCTCAGTTATTTAGTTACTGATCTGGTGCGTATTCATCTTGCAACTGCTTTTTCCCATTTACCACGGACCTGTTGCGTATGTCAAGGTAACACTTGCCCACTGTTGTAAAGGAGAGAGACACAAACAAGTAACTGCTGTTGTGGCCTGAACAATAGTAGGCGGAAAATCTAGCACAGGACCCCGGGAAAAATACATGGCTGTGAGCCGAAGAGAATCAACAAAGACTGATAGAAAATATAACATTGGAGGACTAAGGAGGTAAACTTTAGGTACGTGGTACAGGGCGAGACAGATGAGAAGTGAGGAGGCAGGAGGGTCAAGGCGAGTTTAATGATCAATGAGTCCCCGGTTATGAATGCAAAGCAATGTGGAAGTGGAGAGACAAAGCGAATCATCTTCCTGTTCCTGTCTATGTGCAGTTCCTTAGGTGAAGAAACCACCCTTCAAATTAAACTGTTACTACTTATGAAAGAGCTTGTCCCTTGCAACCTGGAAGAGAACCCCCGTTTTACCGTCTCCTGCTTTCCTTTACAAATCTCCTCCTGCAGCTCCCTTCTCGCAAACCAAAGCTCCCAAATCCCTTCCTCGTACTTGGTATGCAGAAGAAAGGCCGAATGATAAAAAGCTATTCAAACAGTACACCGCAAGCTAACTATTTCAAGCATATCTATTGACTGAAGAGATTTACATTATGAACTAAGTCAGAGCAAAAAGACGATGATAAATAGCAGCAAAAACAAAGAAATAGATCATTTAAATAAAGGAAAGCCGCTAACACCAATATGTATCCATTTCTCTTCGGTTGAAATTTACCCTGGAGGAACTAATATGAAAATATTACTTTCATTGTTTAAAGGAAATCCAATGGAATGGAATATTAATTCTGCATCTCCAGTAGTCAAACAGGTGAGCGGGAGAGGCATTCAAGCGCAATATAGCCAGTCTCTGCTGTACACACACAGTAAAGTTCTAGAGATACAAAGGTAAACAAGACACAGTTATTGCTCTAAAGGATGTAACAGTGTATTAGAGGAGAAGAACACAAACAAGCAATCTCCATGCAAAGTGGTAAAATGTACAGAGGATGGATACACAGGGTAGTATGGGAGGATGGTTGAGGAGGATTCATCTTCGTGTATTAGATTGGTATTTGCAGATGCGAAGGGGGATAATTAATTATACAAACTCAGGAAAAGAAGTGACATTCAAGCCAGGAGTTTAGTTAGTGAAAATGTTGATGGAAAATGCTAGCTGACACAGGAGATGCAGCAGCCTTCATGAGGGAGAAGTAAGATACAAATATCTCACAAATAAGAAATAATAAGACCATAGAAATTACTCGTACATGAGAAGGAAAAGGGATCAGTCAGTGGGGCTGGAGTGTAAACTGAGGGTAAAGGATGAAAATTGTAAGTGGAAGCAGCTTGTCAATGATCTGCTTGCCACACTGACAGAGACCGCATGGCATCGCGTAGCTCAGAGCAAACAAGGCTTTACATTATCAAATTTGCTTTACAAAAAGAAAAGGCTGGGTGTGGTGACACATGACCAAAATTTCAGTGCTCTGAGAGGCTGAGGCAAGAGGATCACAAGTTCTAACTCACTCTGAGTAACTTACCGACGTAGTGAGACACTGTCTCAAAATAAGAAAAGGGTTAGGGATGTAGGTCAGTGCCAAGACCCAGAGTTCAGTCCCTACTTCTCCAAAATAAAAAGAAGAAAAAGTGAGAGTTTTTAGTTACTGTGGGAAGAAGAGACATGTGTCAGCCATTCTGGGTGGGACAGCCTATAACCAAAATCAGGAATTATACTGGTATATTTATATTTATATTGGGGTAATTTTTGTAATTTAGCAAAAAAGAAAAAGCACAAAAATTCAGTATCAGTACAGTGCTAGGCCATTCTCTTATCGCAAAGCATTTTTTTAGGGGGAAGCTTACGGAGTGCCACAAGAACAAGGATTTTGCTTTCAGGAATTCCAAGAACCCTAGTAGTTCCTGAGACATAGGAGAGAGAGAAACAGAGACAGAGAGAGACAAAAACAGAGAGAGACAGAGAGATGGAGAGACAGAGGGAGAGGGAGGAGAAGGAGGAA